>NW_004624794.1:8591179-8651845 GCF_000247695.1 Heterocephalus glaber | reverse complement strand
ATAAACTTAATGGGGTATATATATATATATATATAAAATCATGTGATTATATATATAAATAAAATCATGTGATTATATATATGTTGGTCTATTTCCATATTTTCTTCATATATTACCCATATATATATATGTACCTGGGATTGAACTCAGGACCTTGTGCTTGCCAGGCAGGTGCTGTGCCGCTGAGCTAAATCCCATGCCTTTTTTTTCCCCCCAGGCCTTCTTCATCTATAGTTTTGCTGATATTTTAAAGCCTTACTAACATCTTACATCTTGAAATCAGTTAATGTACTTTTCCAAAATCAGTTCTATTTTGGCTATTCATCCTTTGTGTTTCCATATAAATTTTAGATTCCTTTTGTAAATTTATTGTAAGAGCTCTGGGTTTTTTATTCTGATTACATTGATAATTGTCTTAGTAACTTTTTCATTACTGAGACAAAATACCCAACACCCAAAGTTAGAGGACAAAAGGTTATGTTGGCTCACAGTTTGTAGAGGCTTCAGTTTATAGTTGGCTGAATCCAAGGCAGGGCGCCATGACAGAGGGGAAATAGTTCATGGTGGGCAAAAGGCAGGAAGGCAGCAAAGTAGCAAGGAAGCAAGCAACAACTGGCCCCAGAAGCCCTCTTTCTGTCCCTTCTATCTAGGACAAACACCCTTACAGGGGTAGCACTCACACCCAGGGTGGGCCTTCCCATTATCCACACTCAGAACTATGCCAAACCAATCAATGGACTGATTTAGTAATCACACACCCTTAATCTCATCATCACACACTGTAGATCCAGCCACCTCTGAAAAAGCCCCCATGATTGCATGAGTCTTTGGGGGACATCTAGACACAAGTCATAATAATGTTTATCGATTTCCTTTTTTTTTTTTGGTACTAGGGATCGAACTCAGGACCTTGTGCTTGGGAGGCAGGCATGGTGCCACTAAGCTAAATCCTTGGCCCTAATATTTATCAATTTGAAGAGAACATATTAGCAATAGTCTATGTTCAAGTCCATAAACAGTATATCTCTATTTAGGTCTTTAATTTTCTTAAGCAGTCTTTTACAGTTTTCAATGAATACATATTTTACTGCATATCTCATTTATCTTTGAGTATATGTTTTTGTAAATAATATCTTTTCAAAGGCTAAATTTTAAGTTGTTTATTGCTAGTACATAGAATTATAATTCTAAATCAGGGTGGTGCATACCTGCAATCCTAGCACTCTGGAAGGCTGAGAGAGAAAGATCACAAGTTCAAGCCAAGCTTGGGCAACTTAGATCCCATCTCCAAATTTAAGAATAAAGTCAGTGTGGTGGTCCACAATTGTAATCCCAGCACTCAGGAGGCTGAGGCAGGATGATCACCGAGAGTTCTAGGCCATCATGGGTTACATAGTGACTTCAAGGCCAGCCTGAATTACAGTGCAAGACCCTGTTTTGAAAAAAAAGAACTGGAGCTGTAGCTCAGTGTGAAGGCCGCGGCTGGGTTCAATCCGGGGATCAAGATCAGGACCTTGCGCTTTCGAGGCAGGCGGTGGCACCACTGAGCTAAATCCCCGGCCCGAGAATTCTATTCTAAAGTATTTTCTTTTATAGTTTATAAATTGATTTATTAATTAGTTTGTTTTGCTTGGTGAATCCATGGGATTTTTTTTTCATTTTGTCTATAAATAAATACATTTTTATTTCTTTGTTTTCAAACTGATAATTGTGAAATTTATTGCCATAAAATTGTTCCTATAATCTCTTATCATTTTCTAAAATAAATAATTCCTTTATTATATGAATAATGAAAGTAGATAAAGATGGAAAAGTTTTCTTTGAACAAAAATTAAATACAGCTGCTCAACATAACACAATGGCCAATGCTTGGATTTTCTCTTCAAACAATGGTATGACAACATATATACAGCCTGATAATGGGAGGGGGCAGCACTGAGGACTGAACCCAGAGCCTTCACACTAAGCTGCATTCCCAATCCTTTTTAAAATTTTGAGATGTCTCACTAAGTCTCTAAATTGCCCAGCCTGGGATCTAACTGCTGCTCCTGCCTCAGCCTCCCAGAGTGCTTGGATTACAGGCATGTCCTGCCAAGTCTAGTTCTGGTAACTTTTTGTAGTACTTCATTGTTCCTAAAAGCATATTACGTCAACCTTTACTTATTTATTTAAATTACTTCTGATATTACACACATAATCTTTTTAATGTTTAAATACCATTAGAATTCAACTTTGATCATTTGTGGAAATTTCCATGCAGGCTCAGTGAAAAATGTCCGTATGTTTACATATTTTACTCTTCAGAGAAGTCATCTCTAGACCTCTTGGATATATCACTCTTTCCTACAAAAATGTAAGCAACTCATAAGTTCTCTGAATTTCAGTATTAAGGAGTAGTTACTCATGTTGTCTTTCCATGTTTCATACGTTCTCAATTTGTCGCAATAACTTCCTTTTTTCAAGTTGAAATCTGATCCAGTTGCTTTCAAATAACTTTCTTTTTTCCATATTTCTTTCCAGGAGTCTTTGAATTTTTCCAAATAACTTTCTTTTTTCAGCTTCTTCCTTCCATATTCCGTCTCCTTTTTAAATAGCCTTTAATTCAGCTTTAAGTAATTTTCTGTGAATTGTCCAGTAAGTTTTGGAATTATAATTCAGCCCTTTAACAAGAACGGTTTTGCCCAGGCCTCTTTGCAAAATTTCTTCATTCAGATTCACGCTAAAATATCCACCCTTATTCACTAAAAGGTAGCAAAAGAGCACTGAATTCTCCTTTCCAAGAAGTTGGAAACATAGTACTTGGGAAGGTTTGGGCTCTTTTTGTATCCATACCTTCCCAGCTTCAGTGAGTTCTCCAGCCAACTTAACCAGCAAAACACCACATGGCTCTTTTCTCCACGAAGATAAATAGGTAAAGTGATGGGAATATGTTCAATTTCTAAACCATTCTCAGTTATCCGGTATAATCATCCTCCTAATTTGTTTTGTTTTGTTTTTTGGACAGGGGATCGAACTCGGGTCCTTGAGCTTGCGCAGCAGACAGCGAAACTCGTCCTCGTAATTTAACATTCTTTCTTACAAATTCTGCTGGAATATCTGAAGATCTTATAAATTTTGATGTCAGTCGAACACTTCTTAGAAATAACATTATTCCAGCTATGGCTATCCCAGTGCTGATGTTCTGGACGAGGCACAAGTGATCGTCCGCCCACCGCGAGACCCGAGCCACCACATTGGGGGCTGCCATGTCCCGCCCGGGGGGACGGTGACGTGGAGCCCCGGGGCCGCACCGCCATGTTGGCGGCTTCCCAAGCCCGCGCCTTGTTATCATTTTTTAAAATACGTAGACTCTAGTAATGTCAGTTTACCTGTACCTAACTGCTATGCTGTGAATGTGTCTCCTAAAGTTCATGTTTTGGAGACTTAATCTGCAGTGCAACAGTGCTGAGAAGTATGACTTTTAAGAAGTGATTCAGTCAGGAAGGCTATGCCCTCATCAATTGTTACTGCAGGAATGGGTTTATCCTAAGAGTGAATTTACCCCATCTTGTGCACACATGTGTTCTCTCTCCCCTCTCTCTCCTCTCGTGTATTTTCTTGCCCTTTTGTATTCTGGTATCGGATGATATTAGACCCTCACCAGGTGTAGCCTCTTACTCTTGTATTCCCAGCCTCCAGAACTAATAAATTTGTTAATCTAAGTTACAATCTTAGGTGTTCTGTTACAGTAGCACAAAATGGACTAATACAGAAAACTGTTAGTCAAGTGCAGATTTGCTTTATCAAGTACCTGAAAATGTGGAAGCAGCTTTAGAAATAAGCAGCTGGGAGAAGGTACAATTTGGAGAAGCAAGCTAGAAAAAGCCTAGGTTAACTGAATAGAGCATCAAGAACAATCTATTGAGGGCTCAGAAGGAGAGAAAAACTACAGAAAGTCTGGAACTTCTGAGATTCCCTCAATTGTCCTTTTTTTCTAGTTTGTAAGGATGATGCATCACTGATTTGAGACATTTCTAACCCAATAAAGGCATTTAATCTACAAATTTAGTCCCATCCCCAATCTTTTTGTATGTTGCACTGTCATATTGTAAAAGATAGAATTCACTTTCAAATGACCTAGAATAGCTGTAGTTTTACAATATGTGCTGCTGAAGTGAGCACATAGAATTATTGGGGACCTATGCAGCAGGTCCTGATCTGTTCAGTGCTATGATACAAGGTGAGAAGAAAGACACAAGACAAAGTTAAAGTGAAACAGGGAGCCAGGGTGGCCAGTACTGAGCAAGCAGCAAAGACCCTGGCCAGCCAAAGCCACTGATATTAATCGGTGACATTGTAGTTAGGTCAGAGTAAAGGTTCTACCTGTGGTTGCTAGGGATGCATTGGTGATGCAAGCAAGGCTTGTATAGGAGGAGACAGAGCATTCTTGTATTAGGAACAGAACAGACAAAATATAGGTTGTGGTTAAGAAATAACCTTGTCTTTTTAGGAGCGAAGGTTTTAATTTTGGGAATGGAATTTGGGTGCAAGTCACCCTGACCTCCGCTGCCATGTTAGCTCATATGAAGCCCAACAGCTCATAGGCCATTGCTCTGGCCTCTTCCATGGCTGTTAGGGGAAGGCTGGAATTGACCTGCACACCATCTGAAATGCTCCTATGAGTGACGTAGGCTTCGGTCAGACTCACTTCTTAAAATAAGCCAATTTCAGAGTTAACTCTTTACAACCTGCACTGCTAGCAGCCTGCTTTGGGCATAATCAACAGGGTGGTCAGCCACATAGAATAGCTATAGTTTTATCTGTGGCAATTCTTGATTGTCTGACTTTAACTGTTGGCTGTGATATGTCAGGGTTTGTAATGAGCTCTTTATAAAGTCTGATGCACTTCTGATGGTCCCAAGGGCTGTGTTTATTGATGGTTTTTGTTATGGCCTTAATGCTTCTGTCTATCCAAATTTTGTTTGTGTAAACTTAATCATCAATGTAATGGATTTAGGAGGTAACGTCTTTGGAAACGATTAGATCATAAGGGGATAGCCTTTGTGAACGGGCTTAGTGCCCTTATACAGTAGCAGAAACCTTAGTGAGCCACCTTGCCCCATGCAACATGTGAAAACTCAGCTGGGAGGTGCCATCTATGAACCAGAAAGCAGCTCTCACCAGATACAATCTGTCAGTGTCTTGATCTTGGACTTTCCTGTCTCCAGAACTGTTAGCTTAGCTTGTTCTGTTTGTTTGGTTTGGTTTGATTTTAGCATCCCAGTTTGCAGTATTTTGGTATAACAGTTTGGACTAAGGCAACTTCAACCTGACTTTGGTCTGCTATACTTTGGATCTGTAATGTTCCCCAAAGGCTCATGTGTTAAAGCCTTGGTCCCCAGCTTGGTGCTGTTGGGAGGTGGTGAAAACTTTTATGAGGTAGCCCATAGTGAAAGGTCTTCAAATCATTGTGAGTGTGCACTTCGGGGAGTTAATGGGACCCTAGCTCCCTTCCTCTTCCTTTCTTTCCTTCCTGGCCATGAGAAAAGCAGTTTTGCTTTGCCACACACTGCCACCATGATGTGCTGGCTCACCACAGGCCCAAAGCAATTGGACCACTTGATCATGAACTGAAACCTCAAACCATGAGCCAAATAAACCTTTTTTCTCTTTATAAGTTTATTTATATCAGGGGTCTTTAATAGCAATAGAAAGCTAACTAACCACAGTAATAAAGCTAGAGAAAAATATAAAGATCTGCTCAGAACTTTTGCTATAAGTGCTTCCAAAGCCATTATTCACTAAATAGATCTCATTGGCTCAACCCAGAAAAGAAGCATGTTCATGTGTACATAAGAATCTTGAGAAGTTTTTTTTCTGGTCAATTTGAAATTCTAAGTAATATATTTTTAGTATGATAAGCTATTTAATAAATTAAGAATGAACCTGATTTCTGCTTTCTTCTCTGATAAAATGAACTCACTAGAATTTTCTCTTGCCTTCAGCAAGAATAAATCCAAACAAATTTTATGATGACAACACAGCAGATTTTAGGCATTGGAGGGTAGGCAGTGCAGGACTGGAATCTTCAGGGAAAAAAATGATACAAATATTGTGCGTGACATCATTGCTCTGAATTACAGTATAGGAGAATAAAGATTTGTAGAAGTCACAGCAAATAAAAATTAGAACACTGGGAGAGAGAAGAAAGACAAAGAATTGCAGAAATGTCTATACAAACCTGGGGCTCAGTTCTGTTCCACACAAGTGTCACCAAAATCTTCCCAAGGTTTTGAGAGGAGCCACTGGAAAACACTGTACCATACAATTACTTGAGCTTACACAGGGCAGACAATTTTGTTTTCACCTGCCAGAGTCAAACACCTATCAGTACACAAAATATCAGATAAAACAATCTTCAGAAAGATGTCACCAAGTAAATATAGACTAAACACTGCTGTTTCTACGCTGAAAAACTTTCAAAGCAAGAGGAGAAACTGCGGCCAAGTAATTTTACTGAATGCTGTTATCAAAGTTCAAAACTATTTAAAGACACAATAAGCCGGGGATTTAGCTCAGTGGTTTCTCCGCTTGGCACAAGGACCCAAGTTTGATCCCCGGTACTGGTAATGGAAAAAAACAAAAACAAACAAACAAACAAAAGACACAATAAGCCTATAAATTGGGCTCATGGCCATGCTTTTAATCTGTAAATTGTGTTTTCTCCCAGACTTCCACTTTCAAGAAAGCAGCAGTATTAGTAGGCCAGTATTTCTCAATTTAAATACATGTGAATGTGTTACATTCTAACACAGCCCACATATGGGTAACCTGACAGTAGATATATACATCCTAGGTCACTCATCTTGAAGACACCCCGAAGACCACATAAATATACCTAGCTTCAGGCCACAGTGCACCTCTCCCTTGAGGGTCACCACTCTATTATTCTGTGTGTGCTTTAAAAATTCTCCTAATAAACCTTTTTATGTGTCTCATTGAGACATCTTGAAAATTCTTTTTCTGTGACAAAAGTCAACAAACCTGCAACCTATCCCACGGGTAGGGTGAGTTGAGGTCCCCGTGTTTTCTATTTGGGGGAACCTATTCTGATTCTAAACAGTGACAAGAGCAATGTACATGTAATACTTAGTGTACAAGTAATACTAACTGAATATCAAAGAGGACATAAGACAGACAAAAGGATGTTAACTGGATTTCACCAAATCCAAGGGTGCTTTACAAATATGACTGAGGCCAAGGAGCCTCTGACGGTGGGCCCAAACTAGGGGTGCTCCAAAATTGGAAGCACAGCAGCTTCTCAGGGGCACTGACAAGGAACATTTCCTCAACTGGTGTGACTGAGGAAAGCGGCAAACTAGTTTCATTAGCTTCTTTCTAACAATGTCCAGTTATTCTTTCCCCACTTGGGGATGGGGTGAACAAGAGGACAGTTTTGTCTTTCCTAGTTGGTTCAGACTGCCACAGGCTCAAAAGATGCACCAGAGGAATCTCTCATACTTGTAGTTCTTCCGGCAGGATCACTTCTTAAGTAGCAGAGAGCTAACATGCAAGAACCCTATTTCCTTCTCATTGTGGTTTGGGCAGAGCCCCACATGCCATTTTCCTCCTACTGTATGGGGGAAGCCATACCAGAGGCAGGTAGACCCCTTTTCCCATTACCTGAAACTTTAAAGCTAGATTGTGGAACACTTTACTTTCTCCCAAGGATCAAATATAGAACAACAAAGCCTTCTTAGGGACAGTTTGTTGCTGTGTGTAAATAAGTGCTGAGATTGGGAAATTCTTTTTTTTGGTACCGGGGATCGAACTTGGGTCCTTGTGTTTGCAAGGCAGGCAACAGAACCACTGAGCTAAATCCCTGGTCCGGGAAATTCTTATACTAGTGAAAAATAAGTCAAAATGGGTGCAGAATGGTCAAAGAAAAGCATAAAAAATTGTAAGCCTCAGAAACTTACTGACAGGGATAATTTGCTGCATAGACACTGCCCTGTCAGGAGCTGAAAAAGAAACAGTTTTCAGTCCTTTATCAATATCTTTGTCTTAGTTACTTTTATAATTGCTGAGACAAAAACACCTGACTCCCTCAAGTTAAAGGAGAAAAAGTTTATTTTAGCTCACAGTTTCAATCCATATTTGGGTGGCTCCTAGGCAAGGAGTATGGCAGAGGAGAAACGGTCCATGGTAGGGCAGGTAGAGGGCAGCAAAGCAGCAAGCCTTCCTTTCCCTTCTATCCTATCTGGGCTACAAGTCTATGGCATGGTGCCACCCACACCCAGGGTAGGCCTTCCTATTACCCACACCCAGAACTGTGGTAACCCAATCAGTGGAATAATTAAGTTATCACACACCCTTAATCCATATTTACACATACTAGATTCAGCCACCTCCAAAATGCCCCACCTATTAGTGCATGAGGCTTTAGGGGGACATCTAGATACAAGCCATAACAGTCCCTTGGCCTTAAATGATTCTAGGGTAACAAGTCTGTCCTTGGCACAGATATTTCAATGGATTAAAAAAAATCTCTAATCACTCTGATTTACATCAGTTTCCCACCACCTGGCTGGCTCACTCCTTGCTTATCTTCAAAGAATGCTGAGCTGAGCTTTTCCAAGAATACTGAGCTACCTATCTCACCTCTTCTATTTTTTCTGAACTGAAGCTTCAGTCTTATTTCACCCTCAGTTTCTAACCTGAATTTGTATATTGCAATTTGAAGATCTATTCTGCTCCCAAATAAAACTGTGTTTAACTTTAACCTCCTCTGTGATTTTTGATTCATACTGGTACATCATGTAGAATCTAGGGACTTGTACTTTACAAACCCAAATACATATGCCATGATGTATACGTAAGGATGTTCTTCACTCTTTACCTGAAAATTTGAGCACAAATCAAATGCTCATCACAGGAAGATTGCTTAAATCTGTTAGCGTTATAATTCCTAATGTTGCTGGTTGTGGTGGCTCATGCCTGTAAACCCAGCATTTGGGAGGCTGAGGCAGGAGGATCACTGCGAGTTCATAGTCTATTTCATATTCATAACTCATATGAAATAGTCTGTCATATTTGTTTAAAATGAGTTTACTGATGTCTATGATTTCAATTTTACCTTACCCTGGGTTTCTCCTTCTCAGTCTCTATTAATCAGAAGGCCTCAAAAAAAAAGAAGGCCTCCATCCTTTCTGTTAATAGTGTAAGTCAGGGCCTGGGATTTAGCTCAGTGGTTTTGCCTCCTGCTGCGCAAGCACAAGGACCCGAGTTGGATCCCCAGTACCCGCCCCCCAAAAAGTGTAAGTCAGCCAGGTGTAGTGGCACATGCCTATAATCTCAGCACTCAGAGAGCTGAGGCAGAAGGATTGCCACAAATTGGAGGACAGCCTGGGCTACCTAGTGATTTGAAGGGCAGCCTGAACTACATAGTGAGACCCTGTCTCAAAAAGAAAAAAAGCATCAACAGTGAAGAATCCGTATATAAGACATTCTAGATGGACTAGACAGAGATGTTATATCTTAAATGTAGTGTAAAGGGGTTCCAAAGAATTAGTAATTCAGATCTTGTCTTAAATTAAAATTATATAATCTAGAAGGCACTTTCAGCCAAAAATACGAGGAAGGACAGATAACAAAAACAAAGCAAACCAGGGGCCAAGAATTTAGCTCAGTGGTGGTTCTACCTGCCTCACAAGTGCAAGGTCCTGAGTTTGATCCCTGGTACCAAAAAACCCCAAACAAACCAAAAAACCAAAGCAAACCAAAAATACCAAAAATCAAACTGAGTGAACAATTGTAAAAAATTTACAAAGGGATCCACAAACTCTTCAGCAACTGTTACTTTTAGATACATAATATAAAGCAAATATGCCTAGCCTTGAAAACAACCTTGAAAAATTGAAATTAAAAAATCCCCTGGAGAAGAAATTATGAATGGAAGATCGCAATAAAGTACACAGTCTGCTACAGAGATTGAAAGATAGAAATGACAGAGGATTTAAGATGCTTGGAGGATAAAGATTGGCAAGATCTGACCTATGATAAACTGGAGTTTGCAAAGAAGAGAAAGAAAATGGCAGAGACAAATATGAGAGAATAAAAGTTTGCTGAGCATAGCACTTCACAGATTCAAGTTGCTGAAGAAAGCTCAAGTAGGAAAAAAAATTAAAGAATTTCATAACCAGAAACATTATCCAAAATTGCAGAAAACACATCCAATTACTGAATTCAGAGTCCTAAAGGAGGGATGGTACCTTAAGTCACTTTCCAAATGCTGGAACAAAACACCCAACACCCACAATTTAAAAGGGAGAATTGCTTTGGCTCAGTTTCAGTCCATGGTCACCAGCTCTAAGACAGAAATGGCACAGCAGAGGGATATAGCAGTTGAAGCTGCTCACATCATGGTGGTCAGGAAGCAGAGCAACAAGGGAGGAGAAGGGAGGGGGAGGTACCCTTCCTTGTAATTCATGCTTGTAATGACCTCCTCTTCTACCAGGCTCTACCTCCTAACAGCACATTCAGCTATGACCCAATCACCTTCCAAAGCCCCATCTCAGCACATGAACCACTCGGGCGCCATTCTAGATTTAACCCATAACAAGGGGGGGGGGCTGTCCTCGTATTCTTGTCTCTCCACTTTTTTTTTTTGTAGACACACTGCCTTTATTTGCAAATATATAGATGTATCTCAAAGGCAAGAAGTGAAGCTAACACTTGAACGTTAGGGAAGCTGCACGTTACAGGGTAAAAAGCTGACAAACAATGGGTAGACGGGCACACATGAGGATTTCTGCCTTGCTCCGCCGCCTCGTGCTCATGCCCCTGCCTTAACAATGCAGCCTGGTGGGAAGTGTTAAGAGCTCAGTGGTATGTGGAAGGGGAGGTGACGGTGGGGACAGGAGGGCTGTTAGCTACAGGCTCCCGATTTCAGAGTAAAACCGGCACTGTCCACTAAAGTGAGCATATAAGTAGATTAATCACACAGGCAATCATCTTTTCATATAAATTATAGTGAAAATAGGATTTATATACCCTTAACTGATTTTTAAGATAAAACAATCATTTCCTCAAGTCAACAGTGATGATGTTGCATGGAATTTTCTATTTGAAGCAGCTGTAATTTTAAAGCTGTATCTTTCAGTTTGTTCTAAGCTTTCAGGATTATAAAGCGTATCTCTGTGTTACAAAGTTCTACCCAACAGACAAGTGTCAGAAACTATTGTAAAGACATGGTTCTAAGTAAACCGACCGGAGTCCGAACAGAGGGTGTAAACAGTCGGCAAAGTATCTCCCTATGTATCCATCCATTCTCAAACACTCCATTATCTAGTCGGTATTCCTCCATGCTTTTAAGATGATTTTTAACATCATTAACAAAGTCCGCGAAGGTTTTCTGATTTGTGAGCCCATTTGTGATACACTGATCGATGATTTCATTAAGCTCTTCCCAATGATGGAAAGTGCCCAGTTCTTTTAGTAAGGGTCTTCTGATTACTTTCTTAAATTCAGCTACCAGCAAAGGACTCACCACCATGTTACAGGGGCTCAAGGGCTCTGGCTGCGCGCTTTCAAAGGCGTGATGCCCAGCCTGCCCGGGGCAGCGGCAGTCTCCCTGCCAGCCATCTGCAGCGCCATCCCTGTAGACGAACGTGGCTCCTCCGGCCTACGCCCAGCGAGCTCCCTGTTCTCGGCTCCCATTGCTGTGCACGCTGGGGCTGCGGTGGTTCTGGTTTGGGGAAGGCGCCTCGTGCTGTGGATGTGAATGACCGCTGAAAACTGGCTTTTTTTTTTTTTTTTCAGCCTCCGCTTCTTTTGTAGCCCCAAATCTTTTATTGGCCTTTTCATCAAAGATAGTCTTAGTGATATCTTTAAAATGTCGGAAAGTGGATTTAACTGACTCTGAGAACTTTTTAAGATTTTCCTTCACAGCTTCTCTAGCTTGCTTAATTTTTTCTTTATGATGCCTCACAAACACCTTGGTAGAATTCTTCATGGCATCAAAGGTTTCCTTAACTGTTCCCAAAAACGTTTCCTTTGACTTACTCTTGGCCCTGCGGCTTCCTCTGCCCGCCCTCTGCTTTCCGGTGTCTGGTTTTCCATTCTGGTCTTTGGCTTCAATATACAGCCTTTCCCACAAGTCAAAGCGGTGCTGCTCAAAGTTCAGCTTCTGCTCCAGCTCACCGAGTCTTTCCTGTAGCAGTGCTATTTCCTTTTGCTCTTGGGGAGAATCTGACTTGGCCTGCTGCTGACCAGTCTGTAGGTGCACAATTTCCATCCGTAAAGATGCTGCTAATTTTTGTTCTCTCTCCAGTTCACTCCTTAGCATTTTTGTTTCTGCCAGCAGAATCTCCCTTTGATTAAGAAACCTGTGTGTTTTCTGTTCTGCATCCTCCAGATGCTGCTTAAGCTTCTGATTTTCTATGACCAACTCAGCACTTGTACCTCTCCCCTCCAATATTCTAATCTGCTCCCTTAGCTTCCGCAGCTCTTCCTGGACTGAGCCCGTGGTGCGCTCTCCCTTCTCCAGAGACGCCCTCGGGTGGTGACTGTGCTTTCTCTGAGCTTCGAGGGACATCTCCGCGGCAGTCAAGAGTCGACACCTTCCGAGACTTTCTTTCAAAATCTTCACCTCCGGAGGGGCCCCCTGCTGGGGATGCCGGGCCAGATGCCCCACCGTGTCGCTCACTTCATTCCCAGGTGTCTTTGGGACTAACTGCTGCCGTCTCTCACTCTGAATTGTGCCATAGAAATGTCCAAGCCCCATGCTGACAGCAATCACCCCATCACCACGGCGAGCACGACACACTTGTTGAGACCCCCGCTGAACTGGCATTTCTGCAGCTCCGAGAGTGGCGTGGGGTCCTGGTCGGCAGGCGGCTGCTCCTCTGACTCTGAGCCAAATGCAGTCTTCCTTCTAGCACGGCGCCGGCGAAAGGCGGGACTGGGCTGATCGCTGGCCTCTTCACTGCTTGACCCATCGTGGCCACGCTGAGATGAAAACACAGCTTCCGGCTGACAGAATGTGTACTGGCTGCTGGAAGAGGAGCCCATGAAGTCCTGTGAGGCGGGCGTCTCCTCTGCAGTCACAGCGTCTTGGCTTCCAGCGTCTTCTAACTTAGGCGGCTCAAGGGTAACAATATCAGAGTCATCACTGGCAGCTCCACAGTAGATGTTGTCTTCAGGTGACTTTTCTTCCTCTGTCTCAAGGGCGAGATCGAGACCCGCAGTTTCGCCCGTGAATGATGGGCCGTCCTGGCTGCTTTCTCCCTGCTGGGACTGCAGTTCCGGCGGCTCCCGGCCCAGCTCGCAGCTGTCCGCGCTCCTGACGGGTGTCACCATCTCCGCATCGGAGCCCTCACGACTGATGATGATCCAGCCGCAGGAGGAGTCGCTGTCGCTGGAATTCTCAGACATCGCTCAGGTCTGAAGCGGGCGCCTCCGCCCCCGGCGCGCTGTCACGGTGGCAGCGGAGACCCTCGGGGCCGGTGACGCCTCCTGAAAACAACCTGCTGGCGGCGGCCGCGGTCGGAGGCGGGGCCTATCCCTGCACTCTTAATATTAAAATTTTCTATGTAACCTGTATTTTAATATTAAAAAGATTATTTTTCTAAAAGAACATTGACCAAAGGACACGCAGTTCTCAAAGAAAGAACTACTAGGGCCAACAGACATAAGAAAAGATTCTCAATCTCATTAACAATTTAAAAAATCCAAACTAAAACACAATGAGTTGCAATTTCACACCCAGCAAATTGTCAACATTTGGAAGTTTCACAAAATTGAGTGCTGGCACTAAATGGTTGGCAGCCAAGTTGGTACAACTTTTGGGAAACAGTTTGTCATTGTATAATAAAAGTCATAGATGGGAAGATACTTTCACTGGCAAACCTTTTCCTTATTCCACAACCTAAGCTTTGAGAGAATGCCAGTTGATGCTACTTTAAAAAAAAAACAAAAAACAAAAAAAACTATGACAGCTATAGTAATTAAATATCACATCCATACGTTATCCCAACAAAGAAACACTAATATCATATACAAAAGCACTTGTCATGTACAAGAAAATTTATAGCCATATAATTTTTTAAAGTTAAAATTTAATTTACAATTTAAAAAGACAGTAAACAACCCAAATTTGCAACTATAGTAGATTTACTCTGGCCTACATATATATGTCCATTGACCCTTGACGTAGGCTGGGGTAAAGGGACAGTCAAAGAAGGGGTTCTGGGGACAGAAGTAGATGAGGGTGAGAGTTACAGGAGAGACTCTTCCCAGGATGATGACTATTGTCCTCAAAGCGCTCACTGGAGCACTAGTTCTCCGACAGCGCGTAACGCACACCAACCAGAACGGGGTCAGGAGATGATCACATGAACTTCCGGGTAATGTCTCGGTTGCTGGACGACTATTGTGGCAATTCGGCCACAGGGCATTCTTGGGGTCTATAGTCGTGTGCAAGCAAGCGAAAAATACTCAAAAGAACTGGACAGGGGCTGGGCAGCGTTGCAGCAAGGTTCTGGATGAGAGAGGACATTGGTAGAAAACACAATGTTTCCCACGGATCAGCAATGCCTACTCGGGGGTGGGGGGTGGGACAAAGCGCTATCAGCGGCCTATCGAACGACCCGGAAGTTCTTGTCGCGGCCGCATGACTTTCTGGGAAATGTAGTTTAGCGGTCTGGGCGCCATCGGTTTTGCAACGCAAACAGAGGGTCGTCCTTGGATCTGACAAGTATCGTTCACAAGAAGACACCGTGTGCTCTCGACCGTCGCACGTGTGTCCTTGTTGACCCGCTCGGGGTGGGACGATATCTCCGGGAGGTATAATTCCTTAGAAAGCCGAACCAGACACGCTGCCGCAGAGACTCCCGGTTAATGTGGTTTTCCAGAGTGGCTACCGTTCGCGGTGTCGGGAACTTTTGTCCCGGATGCGGAGGAGTCTGGGAAAGTTCGGTCAGTTACAGACAAAGCCTTTGGCTCGTCCTGCAGTGGCGTCTGGCTCGGAGATGGGCGCCCCGAAACAGCTGGGGTCCTGAGCAGTGTAGTCTTGGGAGGCTGCAAACGTTGTCCGCGCAGCAGTGACCAGTGCTTCGGAGCTTGGGTGCCGGTGAGGTGCGGCTGAGACTTCCGGCAGGTGTGGGTCCTAGTAGGGAGGCGGGCGGGCTGGTTTGGGACTTGGCTTTTTCCGGCCTCCCTGTCCTGCTCTGTAACGGTGGAGTAAGGACCGCGTTTACCTCTCAGACATGTTGATAGTGAAAACGAAGTAGGCGGAGTGTTAAGTAGTAAGCACTCAAAGTAGACGCCACCTGCAGTTTTCATGTTAGAGGCTGACGCTTTCCAGGTGTGTAACCTTGATTAAATGCTTTAAATATCCCTTAGTTTCAGTTTTGTCATCGTTTGCAAAATAAATCGGGAATAATATGAATGACATAGTAGTCAAGGTACAACAGGCTATTTCACATTCTTACTGTTGTTTTATGAGTCTGTCTGATATACAAAATAGTTGATTTTTCTGGCAGGTGACACCAGGTAAATGGTTACCCCGTGCCGGAAAACAGCTGGTTAGTTCACAGGGAGAGATTGGAGCCCCGGAGAGTGGTTACCGGTGTGCTTTTCCGTTGTGGTGTGTCACAGAGCTGTAAGATAAACTTATTTTTCCCTCCCTGCCCTTGCTCTATCTTTTCAAGACACTACCCATCTATGAGCCGGGAGTCTGGAAGGAGAACAGTTGTGAAGTAATGTCTCAGGTAAGTTAGTGTCCTCACATCTTACTGCAACACTCTCTTATCCAAGACTCTTTGAGTGTTCACTTTACTTTTCCTGACAATTCCCACCTAACAAAACCTATTTAGGGACTGGATCTTTAGTTCCTTTCATTGTAGGAACTTTACCCACGCGCCTCTTTTCTTTTCTTTTTTTTTTGGTACCGGGGATCGAACTCGGGTCCTTGCGCTTGCGCAGCAGGCAGCAAAACCACTGAGCTAAATCTCCGGCCCTCGTGCGTTATCAGTTTTATGCTAGAACTCTATAGAGTCTTGAGGCAAAGTTCTTTTTTATTACAACTCAAAATATAAGTTTGGAATTTTAGCTTGTTTGAACTGTGTCATGTGATCGCAATTAATGATATATCATTCCCACCAGTTGTTCAAGAGATGTGTGAAGTTTTCCTTTATTCTTCCTTTCACTTATAACTCAACATCCAGATGCTCTAGTTAGATCTAAAATATCAACAATGTATATAGAATCTGACCATTGGTTGCCCATTACTGCCAATCTGGTCCAAGCTACCCGTCTTACTGCCATAACCTCCTAGCTAGATTCTCTACTTCTGCCTTTTAACTTTGTGTAGTTTCTTCTCAATACAGCTGTCACAATAATCCTGCTATATGAAATACTGTCATTTTTCAACTCAAAACATTTCTGTGGCCCTAACTTGGAAATCAGAATTTTGCAGTGACATAGGAAGCCCCCTGTACAAGAAGGCTCTTATCTCTCTGATCTCACCTTCTTCTCTGCCTCCTTTGCTCCAAGGGCCCCAGCCATTGCCTCCAGGCCTTGGAAGTGCAGTAACATCTTCTTGGAATATTTTCCCCCAGATATACACAAAATCGCATTACCTTCTTTGTATCTTTGTGTAATGTCTAAATAAAGTACCTATTTAAAATTGTAGGGCAGGGATTAGCTCAGTGGTTCCAGTGCCTGCCTCGAAAGCGCAAGGTCCTGAGTTCAATCCCCGGTACCAAAAAAAAAATTATAGTCACTTTCCGCTGCATATCCTTCCCACTCCCTCAGGACTGCTTTGTTGTTTTCTCTTCCAGTTATCACTCATTAGCTATATACTATATGTTTGCTGTTATGCATGTGCTCATTGACTCCTCTTTCTGGGAGCAATATTTTTTTTTTCTTTTGGTACCGGGGATGGAACTTGGGTCCTTGTGCTTGTGAGGCAGGCGGCAGAACCACTGAGCTAAATCCCTGGCCCAATACATTTTTTTTTTTTTGACTGTTACACTTTTCACTACCCAGAGAAGTTCCTGGCACAAAACAGATGGTTAGTAAGTATTTATTGAGTGAATAAAATAAATGACATAAATGAGGGGAAAGAATCATGCAGTGGAAGTTGAAACCTGCACAGGCAAGGACTTGAGTAGTAAATATATGTTTTCTTGACACAAGCTTAAATATCACATGGTTTCTTGGAGATAAAGAATGAGAGTGAGAGAGGAAAATAGAAGACAGAAACAGGAAGTAGGGAGAAGTTCAAGTAATTCCCCAAACTATCTATTCCATTGTTTCAAAACTATTTTAATATATATGCTAATTTCTTTCATTTATACTCCTAGCTTCTCTTAGCTCATTGAAAAGAAATGTTTGTGCTGTAATCTGTTTGTTTCTTTTTTGTAAGAGAGTCTTTTTTGTCTATGACTTGTACTCTAAGTAATATTTTGCCCATTCTTTTGAGATTATGGTACACTATTGTTATTCTCTAATTATTTTATTATGAAATTTTGTTTTTTTAATAGAAGATGTGTGCTTTTTAAATATTTTCTTTATTAATACTATCTACTTGTATTACATTAAAATTAAAAATAAAATTATCAAACTTAAAAAAATTTTTTTAAGCTTTATTTAAGAAGGAAAAGCTAAAGTGAACTAATGCCCAAATCATTCATTGAACATAATGAAATGCTCCTTAAAATCATATGTGGATTTGGGTATACACTGACATATAGTACTTTATGATCCCGTGTACAACTGTCTAACCAAGCTTTCTACCTTGGCTGGGCTTGAACTTGTAATCTTCCTGCCATAGCCTCCCAGAGTGCTGGCATTACATGTGTGTAACATCATGCCCAGTACAGTAAATGCTAATTTAAAAAATTTGTTTAATTGTATTCTTTTTGACAAAATTAATTTTTTTATTCATTAAGTTCATTGTTACATTGACAAAATTAATTCTTATGAGGTAAAGATCTTATTTTTGTCTCTTGTTCCTATTGTATAATAATGTCAAGTACATAATTATTTGGTTATTAAGTAATAAATCAGATTTCCAGTCTTACAAGTTTCGAATCTTTCACTTTCTTCCACAGCCAGGATAATTTTACCCTTGTATAGTGTCAGAAAAGGCCTAGGCTGTGGTTGAACCTAAATATTTTTGCTGTTTCAGGTGACATTTAGTGACGTGGCTATAAACTTCTCTCACGAAGAGTGGGGATGGCTAGATTCTGCTCAGAGGGATTTATACAAGGATGTGATGGTCCAGAATTACAAGAACCTAGCCTCTCTAGGTAAGGATATCTTCCCCTCCTCTGCAGTAGAAAAGATCTTTCTTTTGCACTCTGAATTGCTGGACAGTCTCCTAAGTAAATGGCTGAATTACTGTCCCATGTTCCCTAAAGCTCATCATCTCATTTCAGTGAACATCCTTCAACTCTTTCTGTGATCCCTTTTGTAATGGCCTCTCATCCTTGAGGACCACAGCTTAAACAAGTTCTGTGTTTTTTCTGTAAGCAGGTCTTTCCATAACTAAGCCACACGTGATCTCTTTACTGGAAAATGGAAAAGAACCCTGGATGGTGGAGAAAAAACTATCAAAAGGTATGCTTTGGGGTGAGTCATGTAATCAGGCAAGGTGCTTGTTGGGAGTGTGGAGGTATTTTAGGGATATTGTCTGCAGAGATCCCATATATAAATGAAACTGAGGGATCCTTAGTTTAGATTTACAAATTATTATTCCTCCATCCCAGATCATTATATGTCTCTTACTGATGTTATTTGATCAAAGGTGAAGGGTTATGCCATTGTTCTAATTCAAATTGTTTTATTTGAAACCAAAATTTTTTTCTTATATCCATTTAAGAAAATGGACTTACTGATGATTTTAAGGTAAGAAAAGTTATCAATTAAGTGAAAAATTACTATTTTCTTAAGTTTGAGTTTCATAGATCATATTAAGTGTTCAGAGGAATTAAGGCATGTATTAAAATATAAAATTTCTAGGAATGATATTTTCCAGTGTCCAGGAAATCGTCATTATTTCACACAGATACTACATAAACCCAGAAAGCCTAAATCTTTATAACCCCTAAGGAATAATATTTTGTTGTCATTGTAACTGTTCGATATAATAGTATAAATTCTGTATTTTAAGCATATTAATCTGGCAGCAAATTATGATTAATTGAAAGTGAAGGCTGTGATCATATAAAATGTGATCTTTCATACAAATATAGGCACAAAATGATGGCTTGGAATCCAGACTGCCTTTTACATTTTTTTCAGATTTTTCCCCATATACTGTTTATGTATATTTTATCCACTTCCCTTATCATACTGTATTCCTGCTTCTGGGAGCTGTCTGAATTCTCTGTTCCACCTGAGCATTGTTTAGAAATCATGGAAATATTTGAGTTGTCAACGCTTTGCTTGCTTTTTGAGATGGGGTCTCCCTGTGTTGCCTAGCCTGGCCTGGAGCTCATGATCCTTCCGCCTCATGTTCTTGAATTGCTTACAGATGAGATTACGGATGTGTGCCACCAGGCCTGGCAGAGCCATGTTTTCTAGGAGTTTTATTTCGTATTTAATTCTCCTATTTCCACCATAGAAGGTACTCTTCATGAACTATAGAAAAAGCAGTGGTTTGCTTTCTTGATATATTTCAGATTGGGAATCAAAATGGAAAAACAAGGAGTTATCAACAAATGATATTTATGATGAAGATTCATCCCAAGCTGTAATAATAGAAAAAAACTTTAAAAAAGGTTGTGAACTTTCAAATTTTAACAAGGACTCGCAATATATTGAGAAGATGGAGGGAAAACATGGACATCAGGTAGAACATTTCAGACCAGTGACCTTTACCTTTAGAGAAAGCCCAAGTGGGGAAAGTGTTTACACATATAGTACATTTAAAAGCATCTTCCATTTAAAGGCTGCTCTTTCTGAACCACAGATAATTTCTGCTGAAGAGAAACCACATAAACATGATATATTGAAGAAAAGTATACCCAAAAAGTCAGTTATAAAACATGAGAAAAGCAATGACAGAAATAAAGTTTTGAATTCTAGTGAAAGTGTGGCAGCTTTTAGCCAGAGCAAATCTCTTACCCTTCACCAGACTTGTAGTAGAGAGAGGATCTATACATGCAGTGAATGTGGGAAAGGCTTTGGCAAACAATCAATCCTTAATCGCCACTGGAGAATTCATACAGGAGAGAAACCCTATGAATGTCGTGAGTGTGGGAAAGCTTTTAGCCATGGTTCATCCCTCACTCGGCATCAGATAAGCCACAGTGGGGAGAAACCTTACAAATGTATTGAGTGTGGGAAGGCCTTCAGTCATGTCTCTTCACTTACTAATCATCAAAGCACTCACACTGGAGAGAAACCATATGAATGTATGAACTGCAGAAAGTCTTTCAGTCGTGTTTCACATCTCATTGAGCACCTGAGAATTCATACTCAAGAAAAACTTTATGAGTGTCAAATGTGTGCAAAGGCCTTCATTCATAGGTCATCTCTTATTCACCATCAGAAAATTCATACTGGAGAGAAACCTTATGAATGTAGCAAATGTGGGAAAGGTTTTTGCTGTAGTTCACACCTTACTCGACATCAAAGAATTCACACTATAGAGAAACAATATGAATGTGACAGATGTCTGAAAGTCTTTAGTAGTCTCTCATTTCTTACTCAACATCAGAGTATTCATACTGAAGAAAAACCCTTCGAATGTCAGAAATGTAGGAAATCCTTCAGCCAGCCTGAATCACTGAATATGCATTTGAGAAATCACATTAGATTGAAACCTTATGAATGCAGTATATGTGGAAAAGCCTTCAGTCACAGGTCATCCTTGCTTCAGCATCACAGAATTCATACTGGAGAGAAACCTTATGAATGTATTAAATGTGGGAAGACCTTCAGTTGTAGTTCAAACCTTACAGTACATCAGCGAATTCATACTGGAGAAAAGCCATATAAATGTAATGAATGTGGGAAAGCTTTTAGCAAAGGCTCAAATCTTACTGCCCATCAAAGAACACATATTGGAGAAAAACTCAATAGTGCAATGAACATGGAAAAATGTTTAGGCCTAATAAATCACTATACATGTCAGAAGTCATATGAGAGTAAAACTGTATAAAACAGTATTTGTTGTAATGAGCTTTAGCCACAGATAATTCAATATCAGAAAAAAATTTTTTGTCATCAGAAAATTTTTATTGAAAAGTATGGGAAGACCTTTAGTAATGATACAACCATTTTGTCTATAAGAGTTCCTACTGTAGAGAAACTATATGGTGACAGTGAATGTGGGAAAGCCTTTGTCAGTTTCAATTCCTTAATTGACACAAGTAAATCCACACTAGAAAAAAAAAAACTATACATATGAGAAAGACCATAGGAAATAGGAATTTCTTAAAAACTTGCGCAGTAGACAAGTTGTAGGAACATAGAAAATTAATAATGTGTGGGAAATCCTCCAGTTGAAGTACTCCCTCACACTGGAGAGAAATCTGACATAAGCAGAGTGTTCACTGGTGTTTATCTTGCTAGACGTCAGAGTTCTACAACAACATAAAGGATATAAGAATTATGTGTAAATCTTTGCAGTGGTACTATTTGTAAACAAAATTCTACAGGGAGCAGACAAATCTTACAGCAGTAGCTTGCAATTTGAGTCCTACATAGAAATTATTTTTAGCTAATGGTCATGTGAAGATACTTAGTAATCCACTGGATACAATACATGTTATAATGTTAAAAATGAAAGCTGCGAAAGAAGAATGTTATTAAATTTTTGGTTTCTAATAAAATTTTGTACATAAGGAGCTTTCACAGTGACTATTTCTTGCAAAAATTTTCACTACTTAAATAACTAATTTTAGCCATAATTTTAGCTGGTTAGTGGAAGATGACAACCTAGAGAAAAATGGTCTGTAGTAAGAATATCATTATTTTGGTGAGGATAATTTCCAGTCCACTTTGAGTCAGCTTGATTCACTACCTGAAGAATATTTGTTGAGCATCACTCATATGTATTATACAGTACTGTGGGTTAGGATATAATAATGCTGTTGCTTACTGAACTTAGTGATATTTCAGAGTCAACAGGAAAGCTTGTTAAACATTGATTGCTAAGCTCCAACCCCACAGTTTCTGTTTCAGTTGGTTAGAGGTGAAGGCAAGAATTTGCATTTTTCACAAATTCTCAGGTGACACTAAAGCTGTTTGTCCAGAAAGCACGTTTGATGACAGATTTATCCTTTTCTCATGGATGACAGCTGACAAAGGGTAAATAGCAAATAAATTTCAAACAACTTTTTCAAGTATTGTGAGATGATTAAGAGATTCAAGCAGACTGACCTGTCGGTGTGTGGATGAGCACTCAACACATGTAATGAGTATTGATTAATTAGGCAGCTATGTGCATCTATGTATGTGCACCTCTGTGTATGCACATGCATGTGCATGTGCTCGTGTGTGTGTGTGTGTGTGTGTGTGTGTTTTGGGTGGTATTCTGTGTAAAGCAGACTGGCAAGTTCTGTTACACTCACTGAGGCCGGACCTATGTCCCAGTATCTAGTTTCAAGTCCTGTGGCTTTGAAGTTTTACTTCTGGCAGAAGCATTGGTAACAGCAACAGTAATTTCTCCATCCCTGGGTCATATTTATGCAGGTTTACCTTGAAATCTATAATCCAAAAGTTGACTCCATTCCTTTTCCAGCTGGTTTACCAATTTTGAAGGCATTAACTTCCTGCAGTGTATGTCTTCTTGAAATACCTAAGGGAGTTTTTGTTTTCTGCCCTGAACTTTGACCAATAATTATGGTTTTGTAAGGAGAATGGCTTCGTGTATTCTAATTTCTAGATAAAAAATGGAATAGTCTCAGTGTCCCAGTGGCTTCCTAGTTGGTGACTAGAAAGATAGTACAGATTAATGTGATGGGTGCATGGACGCTGAAGAGGAAATGACAATTATATAGGGTGTTTCTCAGGGTTTGTTCTTTATGGCATTTGAGAGTTTATCTCTAAATGACAGGGTTCTACCTGACACAATTATATGTCAGTGGTATTCTTTAACTCAATTGAGGAACAGTAGTATCCACGTCTCAGTCATGTCTGGGGAATGCTTACCATAGGCACAGCTCTGGTTTTCACCAAGACAGGTTTGTAAAGAAGTTAGATGGCTATAAGCAACACTAACTTAGACCTCAACACTAATCAGTCCCAGACAGAGAGCTGCATTTCCCTCACAATTCCAGCAGGTCCTCGGTGCTGCTCACTGACTTCGCTTAGGGAACATGGCCATCCCTGAAGCAATTGTTACATGTGCAGTTTGAGTGCTGTGAATGCCAGGCTTGAGGCATATGTTTAAGAAATACTTGAAGAGTGAATATTGAATAAATGGACTGATGAATGGATATACTCCTTCCTTCACTGTTGGCCACAAAGTCCTTTTCGGACCTTTCTCCATATCTACTAGGAAATTGACCTCTACAGATCTGCTTAGTCCTTTTAAGGATACATGACCAGACATCAGAGGTATATTTGTAAATTTCAGTCAAGACAAGGAGACAAAGATGGATCCTTTTGGTCACATCTACAACGTGAAACGTCATAGATTATGAATCACCTTGAAGAGTCTGATGAAGTTACCTAGTTGAGAAAATTCAAAAGTTTCAACATTGTTCTTGTGGGTAATATGGAAAATGTGAGTATTCATAACTACCCTCCCATTTGTTGAGAAAATACTGACACTGCCTGGCTGCCATATTGACTAAACAGATCACATGCCACAGTTAGAAAAGTACCTTGTTTCTCTAGGAACCTTTAAGAAAAATTCCCCTTCTAGCACTAGTCCCCTTGAACCTTTTTCTGTATGTGGCTGGGTCCCTAATACAAAATACATTTGTGAGCCAGGCATGGTAGTGTACACCTGTAATCCCAGTACCTGGGAGGCTGAGGTACGGTGAGCCTAGGCTACAAAGGGAGTTCAAGGCCAGCCTGAATGACAGCAAGACTCTGTCTAAACAAAAAAACAAAAAACAAGAAAATTGTTGAGTTTTGAAACTCACAGATAGAGCTATATTCAGCCAACTTTCAAGGTAGCAGAGAGAATTCAGCCTGTAGTCCAGCCATAGAAGTGGGAAGATGATGTTAATTTCAATAAAAGAATTTAGGAGACTTGATGGAGGAGATTCCAGGTAAGGTATTCAGGGGGAAACATGGAGAACGGTGTGCTCTGTTGGTTGAGAAAATAGGCAAATGTGTGTTAACACTGATGAGGGGAGAAGCAGAACCTCAGTGCAGCCTACAATAAAGGTTAAGAGAGCCTGTCTAGCTAAAGTCAGGTTCAGTATTGTGATGTGAATGAGCCCATATGTTGGATAGGTCAAATAGTCAAAGCCCATGAGTTCCTTTTTTGAAAATATCTCCCAAGCCTAGACTCTCAGAGGTGACCAAAGACCAAGGAAATGGAAAGAGTAAAAGTACTCTTCAAATATGTAATAAGGGCTATTTACAAGGGCTAAATGTGGCTGCTCGCATAGAGTACTGTACAGAGATTTGAGTTCTGATGACTTGTTTCCCATCTTTATATGCTTAAGGATGTGAGCCCCTGATGGCTTTTGTGGACTTCAACTCTTGATTCCAAGCAGAACATCCATCCATATAGTTTGAAGTCAGGAATCGCACGCAGTAAAAGAGAACCTGAGACTAGGTGTACCAATACAACTCAAGGTAATAGAAATATATTAGACCTGTAGGATAAATTACTGGTTATAAACCTATGGGAAATTCTCTCCTTAGAGATACAAACAGGAATATTTTCCCACCACATGGCCTATAATAGCTGAGGATTCTTGCTTTCTTCTCAATAAGCCTTTTTAGGAGGAGTTCTATTCTTATTTGGAGATCAGAACTCTTGGTGAGGGAAATAGCTCCAGCCAATATATAGGTTCTGCTGATTCAGCTGCGTCTTAAGGTTTTCATTTTAAAATTAATTTCCTATACTTACAAAGTCAAAAGGTACAACCTTAGCTTCTGATCGAAGTGGAGTATGATTTACTCCTTTGGTTCAAAAAGTATAAATCCACACATAAAGGGTGAAAAATGGTTCTCAAGACATTGCACACTAAGCAAGGGATATTGATTTCTGAGATAGGGAGAATAAAATAAGCCTTAGAGATGCTTCATTGTTCTTTTGGAGAAAGTTTCAGTGGATATGCAATCAAGATGGAATCTGGAAGTCCCCTTAAGGCATGAGGATACAATCACAAATACGGGGAAAGCCAAGGTATGTGTCATTCACAGGGCAGGATGCTGATGGGGCTATACATAGCATCTCAGAGATCTGTAAACAGCCCCCCTTCTATATTTATCAGTACCAATGAGTATGTGAGGAAGTTATTATAGAACAGGAAAAGGGACACCAGAAAGATAAGTGAAACTAGTGCACACCTGAATTCCCAGCACTCTGGAAGGCTGAAAGAGAGTTCTAAGTTCAAGATCACTGTCGGTAACTTAGCAAAATCCTGTCTCAAAACAACAGAAACTGGAGATGTAGATCAGTGTAAAGGCTTTGGGTTCAACCCTCTGAACCAAAAAACAAAGCAAAACAAAATACTTCCCAGATATCAAAGTTGTCTCCAAATATATCTGTTCTACTAGTCAAAGCAGAGAAACATAATTCCTAGATATCAGTAACATTCTCCCAAGATTTTAACATAGCAGTATTAACCCTAGATGAAAATTCTCTAGTCTTCCCTAAATGCAGGCCCAAGGAGCTTAAATGCAAGTCTAAGAAGGATTAAACTTTCCTAGTCAATTAACTGTAGCTTGTAAAAAAGCTTAAGGAATATTTACAAGAGCTCAGTGTGGTGGCACATGCCTGTAATCCCAGCATTTGGGAGGCTGAGGCAAGAAGATCACCAGGAGTTGGAGGCCAGCCTGAACTACATAGCAAGACCCTGTCTCACAAAACCAGAATGAAAAAAATTTGTTTTTACAAGACCACAAAAATATTTCCAAGCTACAATGTCTGACATTCAATACAAAATAAGTAGGAATAAACAGAAGCAGGCAAAGTAAGAAGAAAAATCAGTCACTGGAAACAGGCTCAGAATGACAGACACTAAAAGTAGAAGGCATTCAAATGGAAAAATTATTCTTCCATATATCCAAGAAGCTAGAAGAAAGACCGAACATGTTAAGTAGACATACTAAAAACATAAAAGATCTAATCTGCGAGCTTTAAAAGCAATAAATTATGAGGGCCAGGGATGTACCTCGGTGGCACCATGCCTGCCTGATAAGTGCAAGGTCCTGAGTTTGATCCCCAGTACCAGGGGAAAAAAATAAATAAAAGCAATAAATTACAAATATACTGGATGTGACTAAGAGTAGAATAGACACTGCAGAGGAAAAGATTAGGAAATCGGAAGCTGTAGCAGTAGAAACTTAAAATGAAACTGGGTGGCCTTATAAAAATAAATGAGTTGTATCATTTCTGTAATTGTATAATGTATTTCTTTGTGGTTTTAAGTGCTAAAGACATTAAGTTAACAAACATAAGAAATGTATGCACTGTTTGAAATGTAAATTATTTTTAGAACACTTTCAGTGGGAGTTGCATTGCCCTTTTAGTGCCTTAATTTAAGAGAATTATTTTACTGCCACAGGTAAGTATAGAAATTGAAAAAAAAGTATGGCGGGGGGGGTTTCAAAAAATTATGTGTGTCAGTGGGTGTTTTCATTGATAATTGGTTTAATTTAAAATATTTAGAGGTTTGTTAGATTTTCATAAATTGAGTACAATCTTTTCAAAAAAACTACTTGTTACAATAAAGAGTGACTTTATAAAACTATCTGCAAAAATTACACAAGGTTGCACCAATATAAAAAGAAAAGTATGTCAATACATCCATTATGTTTTCCAGTTAACATAGGAATTACCAGATAAATACTGTTAAACTTTTGTTCAGTAAGAAGAGTTTATTTATATGGGCAGTATGATTTATTGTTTATTTTTTTAACCAAATACCTCCTCAGTAATTTATAATGGCTTTGCAGTAATGTGTAGCAAATAAGCACTGGAAAACTGTCTCTAGGATGATATGCATGTTTCAAGTGGTACTGAAAGCCGCACTGATGGATATGTAATAAACATATCTGTTATTAATATGCTAATGACTCTGCTCATTTAATGAGAAATAAAAATAATTTATGGATGGATACTTTAAAAAAAATGAGTTGTGAGACAACTTTAAAAGGACTAATACAGATATAATTGAAGGTCCTGAAAAAGAGGCAGGATGTCCATTTGAAGGAACAATGGTTAAAATGCAACATGCTGTATTGAGCCCATACTCTTAAGTGAAATAAATAGGACACATGTGTAAATACCAAATAATTTCTCTGGTGTGAGAAACTGAAAGTATAAATAAGGATTAAAAATGATTAAAATGAATAATTGATAATTTGAAATAGGAAGAAAAGGTCCAGAGGGATAGGGGAGAAGAAGGGGAAAGGAAAGAAGGGAAAGGAAAAATTATAAGAAAAGGAAAAAATGGAAACAAAGTCTTTGTAAACGGGGATGAGTGGAGGGGGGGGGTGAAGGGAGGACAGGGAATAGGGAAAAAATAAGAACCAAGATACATCATGTACAGGTACAAGTACCCAATGATAAATGTAAATGTATTGTATACCTAAAATGTACCAATAAAAGAATGTAAGGGGAAAAAATGCAGCATACTGGAAAACATAAACCCACAGATCAAAGAAATGTAGTGGATATTAACCACAAGAAAATTACACCAAGTATATCATAATAAAATGACTTAATCCAGTGATAAACAGAAAAATACAATCAGAGGTGGGGGGAAAGTGTGGAAAGACATTTTACATACAGGTTAAAAAAAAAAAAAAGCAAGGGTGACAGAAGAGGTCTTGTTGGCAAACAATGCAAGCCAGAAGATAGTAGAACAATATTTTTAAAGTGTTGCCGGGGATTTAGCTCAGTGGTGCCGCTGCCTGCCTTGCAAGCGCAAGGTCCAGAGTTCGATCCCCGGTACCAAAAAAAAAAAAATCTGCTTAGAGTGTTAAAAGAAAAAAATCAAACTGGAAAATATATTTCAAAAACAGGTGAAATAAAAACAATTTTGGGTGTACAAAGGCTGAAAAAAGTTCTGCATCAGCAGACCTTTATTGTGGAATATTATCAGAAGGAAAATGATACCTGAAATGCCAAATAAAAATCAAAAGAATGAAGGGCATCAGGCACAGTAACTACTTGGGTAAAATAAGGATTTTGTTTCCTCCTATTTTTTTGTGTGTACCAGGGATCCAACTCAGGCCCTTCCACTTGCAGGCCAGGTGGCGGCACCACTGATTGCGACTATTTAAATCTCTTTAAGGGCCAGGGATTTAGCTCAGTGGTTCCGCCGCCTGCCTCGCAAGCAAGCGCAAGGTCTGGAGTTCAATCCCCGGTACCAAAAAAAAAATCTCTTTAAAAGATTACCTCTGGGTATGGTGGCACATACGTGTAATCCCAGCACTTGGGAGGCTGAAACAGGAGGATTGTCACAAGTTTGAGACCAGCTGTGGCCTACATATTGAGTTCAAGGACAGGATGAACTGTATGTTGAGACTGTTTCAAAAAAACCAAAACAAACCTATTTAATCTATAACAACCATTTATACTAGGGTTTAAGATATGAAGAGGTAAAATTTCCAACATTAATGGTACCAAGAAAGGGAGGCAAACCCCCCCCCCAAATCCCCCCAAAACCAGTACACCCAGAAGTGTACTTTGTGAAGTTCTTATGCTTTATATGAAGTAATTTAATATAACAATAAACCATAGTAAGTTAAGGGTGTTCATCAAGGTTAGCAAACTATATAACCTGGGGAGCCAGACTTTGTTCTTCATCTGTTTTTACATTATAAATTATTATAAATTAAAATATAGATTAATGGCTATGTGTCTTTTATTGTAATAAATATAAAATTTTAATTTAAAAAAAGCATTTTTTGTTCTAAAACAATGTCGCTTCTACCCTCAAGAAGTGTAGGTCCTTGTGAGAATTACAAAGGCTTGAGTTACAAAATACTTACATAGGTGCACACATACATCTTTATATTTACAGTGAATTCTTATTCCTGGCAGTTACGATGTATGAGTTTGAAACAATGAATTAGTGACTACTGAGTCATTGTTGCTAGGGAAAATAAAGGGTTAGGCTCCTATAATGTATTCGTGCTTTCTGACTATACAGGCTAATATATTGTTTATAGTAATAACCTTTTGATCCAGGTAATCGCCCTTCTCTTCTGCTCCAGCTACTCATGATAACAGGGATTTATAGGCCCATACATTTTCCTTAGATGGCATCCTATCAAAAGGTAATAACTTTTAAGAGTTTCCTGTTTTTTGTGTGTTTTTGAAGGGTAGTGAGTGCATTTAACATTGGATATCTTATACTAAGATATATATCTAAGTTTGTTACAAAGATAATGTCATCGTGATTGTCATGCTAAAGTATTATTATGTGTGGCTCCTGATTCAAAGTTTTTTCTGTTAATATTCTACAGGAAATCAACTACTAGAACAACCATGATTGATAAAAATAATCCTCTAACTATATTTTAGTTTCCAAAATGTTTGCTATCCAGGTAAAATTATAATAGTTAAGCTCACTGCTCCTATGGCACTACTAATGTCACTGATCTTCTCTTCTGGGTGTTCAACAACTAAAGTTTGGTGAGCAAAACTAGAAAGGTAACTGGGCTAAAAGGACAGCCAATATTTTGGCCATAGCCCCTCAAGGTCAACAAAGAATCCAGGAAATGAGGGAACCTTTTCTACGGGATCCTACATATTTGGTAAGTCACCCAACCTCCTGAGCAGGGAGAATACTAGACACCAGAGGACAAATGTACCATGTGCCAAAGGAGGGTCACAAAAAGGGAAAAATGTCCCATGCTTTCACTGAAAGCGACATGGTCAAGTAAGGCCTTGACCCATCCTGACGGCTGACACTGACAGAGGAGCTGAGAGGCTCTATGCATGGTTCCAAAATAATGCCTGAAGAGACCTAATTGACCTTGATAGACAGCAAGAGGTTGATTTTATTTAATATAGGTCTCACTGAAACTTGGGTCTTAAACACCCAGTAGAAAAGCATAACTAAAGATACATATTATATAGCTAGACCTAAAAAGAGGCTGTAAAACCCCCTCCTCCATACAGGGGAATTGATTAATTGTCCCTGAAAAGGGAGTTCAAACACATCAGAGACTCCAACATCTCTTTAACACCACCTTGTTAAATCTGCCAGGAAACCTAAATGAATCTTGGATGTGCCTATCGCCCCGATTTCAGCCATATGTCCTGATTTCTGTACCCCTTCCCACCCATTAAAACCTGATTCCCCCCAAAATGTCACCACAATGCTAAGTCCTTTTACATCCCAACTGGAGTCCACCAATGACAATTAGACATGTACAAATTTGTCTAAGCTTAAACAAAACATATCCACCCCTTGTGCTCAAATTGTCAACATTCCTAAGTCTTCTATAACCTAAGGGGATATTCTTCATTTGATTCTCAAGCTTTCTGCTGCGTAAACAGAACCCCTTCCTCCCTATATTACATGGGATTCCTTAGCCCTCCCCTCACCATCTATACTAAAACCGAAATGTTACAACAGGTTTCTCCCCATCATCTTAACAAGTGTGCCCCTTCCTGTACTCCTTTTCCTAATGGGAGCTGGAGTTCTGGCAGGAATAGGCACAGGGGTTGCAGGAATTTCATCAACACACTTCTACTACTCCCTATCTCAGGAGCTAAATGAGGATATGGAAAAGGTGGCAGACTCCTTGGTGACCCTACAACCACAAATCAATTCACTGGCAGCCGTGGTGCTGCAAAAGAGGTATGCTCTGGACATAATCATAGCAGGAAGAGGGGGGACCTGTCTCTTGCTGGGAGAAGAATGCTGCTACTTTGTAAATCAGTCAGGCATAATAAGCGACAAGGCTAGAGAACTGAGGGAATACATAGAAAAGTGCAGACAAGCTCTAAAAACCCAACATCCTTTGTCAGGGAATTTTAACCAATGGCTTTCTTGGCTCCTACCTTTCTTAGGACCTCTCACTATTATCTGCACGATCGTGCTTTTCAGACCCTGCCTGTTTTCAAAATTTCTTGCAGAAACACATGTGGGCCTTTACCAACCAGTCAGTGAACTCACCATGGCTGGCTACCAGCCCCTCACTTCTGATGCTGGCTCCACCTAACGAGAGACCACACTTTGGCTATCTAAAGCCCTCATCCAACAGTGCCCCTTTGACAGCAGGAAGTTGCTACAGAAAAAGAGACCTTTACCCCTATTCCATTATAACAAGAGTCTGGTGTGATGAGTTCTCTACCAGACAAAATGGCCCCAACAGTCCTACATTCTAAAATGGCTCCCGTTCCTAAAATGGTTCCCGCTTATGGAAATGAACCACTTCGGAAAAGTGAAACCTACCTCCTCTGGAGAAGCAAAACGTAACTTGTTGCTCCACCCTGCTACCCACGTGATTCTCCCCTTTCAATCACCTGTCATCCCATTGCTCAACTCTCATGATACTCTCCCTGCTGCACTGCCCTATATTGTTCTGGAAATTGCAGAAAGAAATACACGGAGACACAGAATTCAGGAAAAATAATAAAAGTTTACTTGCAAGCAGGCAGGACTGCCAGAAACTGGTCTGGTCAGTGTCCATGTCCGGCTCTTTGTTAGTCTCCTCTTTTATACCTTTGTTAGTCATCTCATCCCCAGTGGTCTTTGTTAAGTAAATAAAATTCCAATTCCTGTTTAATGGTTAGACACAGGTGGTTTCTGTTACTGATTACAGTCCTAAACACGTGACAGTTAAAGAAGATATATCACAAGTTTGCCCAAGCATTGCAACCTTGTACTTCAGAGTTAAGATGTTATCTGTAGGAAGGCTACAGATCGAGTCATATATCCATCGCTTTAAACAACCAGAGCAATGGGCTAAGGCAAGTTTTATTTTTCTCAGAAGTAGTATATTTCTTTCACAAATACTTAGGATTTCCCAGTTTTCTTCCCTCCTTTTCAATGCTGCACAGCAAGGCACAGCTGGGGAAGAAGGGTGTAGGCCCAGCATAAAGTACTGTCACCCATGCCAATGGGCTTGGCCCCACCATCTCCATCAGCTGTCACTGAGCACAGTGGTGTCACCTACCGACCCCAGCGGCACACTGGAGTGTGACACACTATGGGTGATGCCCAGGACACTGCTTTCTCTCACTCTATCTTCTGAAAGGCCTTGATGGGAGCGACTCTGAGAGCAGCAGGGTGCCGTGGTGGAGAAACCCTGGGCTGGTGTTTCTGGAAAGTGAAGAACATGGGCAAATCCTGGCCCCTACACCCTTCAGCTCGGGGTGTTGGATGAGGCAACAGGACCCTGGGCCCCATTCACAGCTACAGTCTACGGTTGGTGGCATCAGGGCTGCACTGGCCCCAGGAGGTGCTCACTGTTTTGGTGAATTTTATATACAGAAGCAGTGCTGCTCCTCAGTGTCCCAACCTTGTCCTTATGCTGTGTCCAGCTTCTTGGCTGAGCAGAGGGGGAGTTGATGAGGTTACCCCTCAGATCCCTGCAGCTGCAACCACCTTGCCCTTCCAGTGCCTCAGACTGCAGTGCTGAATGCACAAGGCCCTGGTGGTGCTGGCTGTGTCCTCACATTTGCTGTCCCACAGAGGGGACCGACGGGCAACTGCCTGTCAGTGCCTCAGCCAGGGTCCCACCTGCAGCCCACCAGGTACAGAGCCCCTGGGCACCCCAAAATGTCTTCCATACTTCAGGCTCTCCTCTGGGCTGTAACTCGGGGGAGGGGGGGAGATAAGTGAGCCCTGAGAGGGAAATAATTTCCCAGGACAACATTCCTTCACTGCCTCACTGCAATCCTGATTCTGTACAACTCAGAATGGTTCCCCCCCCACTTCTCCAGCACACTTGCTGTGGGAGAAATTCCAGCTCTTCTCAGCCAGAGAGTAGAAGGATTCTTTCTCTCCAAGTCATGAGACTTCTTGTTCAGAATTCTGGGTTGTCTCACGGTAGCAAATTATTTTCAGAAACAATGGAAACTCTGTTTCCGAAAGTGTTTCCTGAGGCTGGGCAGTGCTCAGCATGCTGCCAGAGTCCTATTGGGCCAAGCCGTGGCACCCTGCACTGAGGGCACACACACAGCTCTGGAGTGGGCAGGATGCAACCTGCACACCCAGGACTTCTTCCTGGCCACTAGCTTTTGTTTACCCATGATTTTATCATCGCTTCTCAAGAGTTTTGCATTCAAATCATTTCCTCATAGTTTAGTGGCTGCTCAGGCACAAACTAACTAAAGCACTTAAGGCTGGCACCCCTGGAGCTCCCCCAACAACCCCAACTTGTCTTTGCTGGATCTTGAGAAAAGGGGCCAAACAGTCCAAAGAGGTCCTGGCTGGGTAGCTGCTCACAGGTTTTCTAATTCAGCTGTCAGCTTGATGGAGGCCCCAGCAAACTGAGCCAGCTGTTTGATGTGTGCCCTTCTTCCCTATGATGGCACCCACAGCCTGGGTCAGGATGAAGAGATTCACGATCTCCTGCTCTGGGTGTGAGTGATGATGTGGGAATGGGCCCAAATGGTGGTGCAGGTACAGGCTGGCCAAGTATCTGGAGTATGTAGTGAAGGGGTGGTAGGGGGCAGCGGGGAGAACCCCTTGGGGCCCTGCTGGTGGAGGCAGCATGGACAGTCCTGTTGAAAAGATGACAAGTGTGCTGAGGTTCAACCCCAGTATCAGACTGGTTTGTTGATTAATGGGCAGCATGTCATTTTCAAAGGCCTCACACAGTTTCTTCATAATCTCTACCTCAGCACTGGCACAGGCTTCCACTGTGCCCTTCACTGTGATGGTTCGCTCAGGGTTGTATATACTCAAATCCTGCAAAGATGAGATTGTTATCTTGGTCCCCGTCTCATGTTCAATTTTCTTCAAATTTCTGCCTTCTTTGCCAATCAGTCTTCCAACCAAGCTATTGTGGGCTAAGATTTTCAGAGGAATCTCTTCAGCTAGTTTGGTCTCATCGGCCTCTTTGTCCATGATTTCAAGGATCATGCAGCAGGCTTCAGATGTCCCCTCTGGGGTGGCATGGATGGTGAAGCACAGGCTTCTCTGCAGCCCCAGAGCTCTCCTTCCTGTGGATGTCTATCTGGGACTGGGTCTGGTTAGTGATGTTCTTTATGGTCAAGCCCTCCTTTCCGATGATGCCACCAACAAACTGGGTGGGGACCAGGATCTGCAGCAGGGAATCAATCTGTCTAGCCTGAGAAGAGCTCCCAGGGGCGTGGCCTTGCTCCCGGGAAGAGTGGTCCCCACACTGGGCTCCCCGAGGGGGTGAAGGGGAGCTCACCTCTTCATTGGGGATGTAGGAAATCTTGAAGTAGTTCTCAAACTGATGCTCACTTAGCTTCTCCATGGCTATTTTTGCTTCTTCTCTTGTTGCATAAGTGACATTGATAACAACAGTTTCTGTATCTGTGTTGACTCGTTCCACATTCTCCACTGTCCCATACTGAGCCAAAAGTCCATCCAATACTTCCCACTGTAGGTGAGGAGGGATGTTTTGAATCTGAATTTTCCTGCTCCTTAGATTTTCAGAGACCAAATAATCAACTTCCGTGATTTTCCCATGCAATTTCACTTTACTAGAGAGGGTCTCAATGGCATGGATGGCCCAGTTTTGGTTGGGGTAGTCCATGAAGGTGTAGACAGACTTGAGGAGGACCTGTCCTGCCAGGGGCAGCTTCTGTCTCCGAAGAGCTGCCAGAGGTTGGCAGTGACATCAGGGCTCAGGTCCCCAGTGTAGAGCTTGTTCATCATCTGCACCTTCCCCTCCACTCCAACCCCCTGCGGGCCCTGTGCCTGCCCCGCCCCTAAGGTAAGTTTTATTTTGTAAAGGGATACACTATTTTGCTTCTACAACTACTTTAATAGTTAATCTACTAAGCTGTCTCAAACTTTTTCCCTATCAAAACAAACCTCATCCCCAGTTAGTCTCGCCCTCTCTTGCCATTGTTTGAGGCAGCCTGGCAGCTCCTTCCCCAATAAAGCCCTGCCTGGGGTTAAAAAAAAAAAAGAAACTTCACCTATGTGTTTACTCAAATTGACTGAGAACACTGTTGTAAAAGGCCTCCCTATAGCTTTTATTTATTTATTTATTGGTACTGGGGATTGAACTCAGGACCTTGTGCTTGCAAGGCAGGCATCAGCACCACTGAGTTAAATCCCCGGCCCCTTTGAGACAGGGTCTTGCTCTATAGTACAGGCTGACATTGAACTCACTGTGGAGCCCAGGCTGGCCTCAAACTTGTAGTGATCCTCTTGCCTCAGCCCCCTGAGTACTGACATTACAGGTGTGTACCACCACACCTGGCCAACCTTCCTATAGCTTTTAAACTCTATAAATCTTTTGATGAAGAGTGAAGGATGAACTGTGCCTAAAGGTCTTTCCACATTCACTGCATTCAAAGGGTGTCTCACCAGTGTGAGTTCTCATGTGCTGAGTTAAGGCAAAGTTGTCACAAAAGGCCTTTCCACATTCTTTGCACTCAAAGGGTTTTTCTCCAGTATGGATTCTATAATGCCGAATGAAATTTCCAGGTTGTGTAAAGGCCTTTCCACATTCTTTGCAAACATAGGGTTTCTCTCCAGTGTTACTCCTCATGTGTCAAATGAAGGAAGAGCTATAGGAAAAGGATTTTGGACATTCTTTACACTTTAAGGGTTTTACTCCAGTGTGGCTCCTCTTATGTCCGATAAAGGCAAAGTGCTGTGTAAAGGCCTTTCCACATTCATTGCATTCATAGGGCTTCTCACCAGTGTGACTCCTCATATGCTGAATTAAGGAAGAACTGTCACAAAAGGCCTTCCCACACTCTTTGCACTCAAAGGGTTTCTCTCCTTTATGAGTTCTCTTATGCCTGATGAAAGTAGAGCAATGAGCAAAGGCCCTTGCACATTCACTGCATTCATAAGGCTTTTCACCAGTGTGAATCCTCATGTGTTGAGTGAAGGAGGAGTTGCGACAAAAAGCTTTCCCACATTCTTTGCATATAAAGGGTTTTTCTCCTGTGTGAGTCATGTTATGGCGGATAAATGTAGAGCGGTGAGTAAAGGCCTTTCCACAATCAGTGCACTCATATAGTTTCTTTCCAGTGTGGATTCTCATGTGTTGGGCAATAGAAGAGCTGTAGTAAAAAGCTTTTCCACATTCTTTGCACAAAAATGGTTTTTCTGTACTGTGTATATGTTGGTGCTCTGTGAGGTGAGACCTGCGTTTGAAGGCCTTCTCACACTCATTACATTCATAGGGCTTCACGCCAGTATGAATCTGTTGATGCTGAGTAAGGGCCCAATTCTTGCCAAAGGCTTTTCCACATTCTTTGCATTTATAGGGCTTGTTCTTTGGATCAATCACATGGTCTTTTCCTGGCTTTTCAGAGCCATGGTCACGGATAGCATCTTGTGCAATGACTTGCTCCTGTAAAACTCTTAAACACAGATTATCACTTGTCTTCAAATCATCATGTTTATGGCTCTGCTTTCCAGAGCATGTCTCCTTAGAGAGGTCTGTTCCTGGCCTCAAGTTGCCTTCCTGCATTTCTAATAGCCTTTCCTCATGTGTGGCTTGCCCCAACCTGGAATCCCTTGAGGATCTCTGTATCAGTTGTTCTTGATAAGAGGATTCCTTGGAAAAGACTAGCTGAGAATCAGAAGGCTCTGTTGTATCAAGTTTTGCTTTCTCACCTAAAGAAAAGTCAACATAGAAAGCCATCTATTAGTGACATAAATAAAACAAATAAAATTACCACTTTAGTAGAAAAATAAAGATGAAAATATAGTGATCTTGATGCCTATTGTGTTTGAATTTTTTTTTTTTGAGACAGAGTATTGCTATTTAGTTCAGGCTGGCCTTGAACTCACTTTGTAGGCCCGTAAACTCACTTATGTAGGCCCAGCCTTGAACTCCCTATGTAGGCCTGTGAACTCACTATGTAGGCCTGGCTGGCCTCAAACTCATGGTGATCTTCCTGTCTCAGGGTCTTGAGTGCTGGGATTACAGGTGTGTACCACCATGCCCAGCTTGCGTTTGTGCATCTCTTAAAACCAATTTTGCATTTTTTTTTCTAATATGTGGGCTTTTGACATCTTTCAAAGGAAACCCAGGAGGAAAAGCTGGGGCAAGGGAGAGAGAACCTGGAATGAAGACTATTCCTAACTCCACTGTGTGTAATTAATATGGTCTAAGAGAAGAAGTTTCATGTCAAACAACACATATGATACACCTAACTTGGTCCAGATGGGAGTCAGAAAGAGATCTATGGAGGCTACTCAGGTGCTTATATGAGCTTATTTCTAAAGAAGAGTAAGAGTTACCAGAAAGAAGAATTAGGAGGGAAACTGTGGCAAATTAAAAAAGAAATTACAAAGGTTTAGAGTCTTAAGAGATGCTGAATACTCAGCAAAGTGAAGAGGGTGAAAGAACAGTGGAGATGAGGTATGCAGGCAATAGTAAAGGAAAAATAAACTGTCAAGATTCAGACTCTGCAGGCTGGGGATTTATCTCAGTGGTTTCGCTGCCTGCTGCACAAGCGGAAGGACCTGAGTTTAATCCCTGGTACCAAAAAAAAAAAAGATTCAGACTCTGCAACAGTGGAAGAGGGTGAGAAGCAAATGGACATATATACTGAGTTTGCTATATCTGGGTAAAGACCAAGTGAACAAGCCTAAAATAGATAACATGTAGATGAAGAAAACTAAAATTTAAAACATGAAGGATCTATATGAAGAAAAAGATTAATAATAAAGTTATAATTCTTCATAAATTCAATACACATCAGGTAAAATTCCAATAGAGTTTTTCATAGATATTGACAAGCTAGTTATAGATTTTATATAGAGACTGGGTATCTCTGAAGAAGAATAAAACAGGAAAACTTGCCATTTAAAGTATTACTATCTCCCGGTACCACACACACACAAAAAAAGTATTACTATCACAATGCTTCAGGGCTGTGTAGTCAGAGATATAAGATAAATTGTCAAGGGAAAAAGTGGAATAGAGAACTAGAGATGTACAATACAATTTATTAAATGTCTTACATAAGATATAAATGCAGTAATCATAAAAGAAAAACTAGTTATTTGACTAAACCAAGATTAATAAAAATTTAAAAAGAAAAAGGTGGCTATGTTAATACTAGATAGTCAAATGAAGACCAAAGAAAACAAGAGAAATAAAGACATTACACAGTGATAAAAAGATTCAGTAAGAGGGCCGGGGATTTAGCTCAGTGGTTTTGCTGCCTGGTGCACAAGTGCAAGGACCTGACTTCGATCCCCGGTACCAAAAAAAAAAAAAAAAAAGATTCAGTAAGAACACAAAACTATCCTAAACTTGTATGTAACAAACACCAAAATCTCAAAATACATGAACCAAAAACTGAATTGGTAAGAGAAATAATAGGAAACAGGGAATAGATCTTTTCCCAATGGGAAGAGGACCAAGACATGGAGTCAGGAGGGATAGAAGAGAATGTAAATAGAATTAAGATGTGTTATATACATGTCCCCAGAATGAACATAATCATTATGCATTACAAATGTGTACTAATGGGCCGGGGATTTAGCTGAGTAGTTCTGTCGCTTGCCTTGCAAGCGCAAGGTCCTGAGTTTGATCCCCGGTACCAAAAAAAAAAAAATTCAGTCTACAAACGTGTACTAATAAAAATAAATATTTGAGGAGCTGGGTGTGGTGGTGCACACCTATAATCCTAGTACTTGGGAGGCCAAGGTAGAAGGATCACCATTAGCTTGAGGACAGCCTAGGATACAGAGTGAGTTCAAGGTCAGCCTGAACTACATAAGCAGGACCCTGTCTCAAAAAACAAAACAAAACAAACCTACTACTAAGAAATAAAAATTTGAAATATTGGGCCAGGGATTTAGCTCAGTGGTTCTGTTGCCTACCTCATGAGCACAAGGTCCCGAGTTTGATCCCTGGTACCAAAAAAAAAAAAAAAATTGAAGTATTTTAACACTCATGTTGGCCAAGTAGTGTATGAAGACGTGCTGAAATTCTTAGTAATGAGTTGTTATGGTTTAGATCTAGATGTCCCCCCAGAGACTCACATACTCATAGGTAGGGCTTTTGGAAAGTCACTGAATTATGTGAGTGCTATAACTGACTTGCTGTTAGGCAGGATCTGGTAGAGACAGGTCACTGGGGGTGTGACCTGGAAGGACACAGCTCCTTCCCCAGCTCCTTTTACTCTCTGCTTCCTGTTCATCATGAGGTAAACAGTTTTCCTCTACCCAAGCCATTCCACCATGTTGCAGACCATGCAAGGACTGAAACTTCTGAAACATGAACCAAAATGAACCCCTCTTCCTTTAAGTTGTGGGTATTGGGTATTTGTCCCAGCAATGAGGAAAATGATTAAGATAGAAGGGGAAAACAAATTAAGATCACAATGAGATACCATTTTATAATTTCTTGATTGAAAATACTTAAGAACCTGACAATATCAAGTACTGCAGGGAATGTGAATCCATGGAATTGTTCAGACAATGCAAATAAAGTGTAAATGGGTATATAGTATTCTTTATTCATGGTTTTGGTTTGTGTTTTTATTACCCAGTCAACCATAATCTAAAAATACTACTGTAAGATTTTGAGAAAATCCACGTTCACTTAACTTCTATTACAGTATATTATTATAATTGTTCTATTTTATTATTAATTTTTCTTAATTCCTTACTGTTCCTAATTTAGAATTAAATTTACCAAAGGTATGTATATATAGGAAAATAAACAGTATATATAAGATTTGATACTATCTAGTTTCAGGCACACACAGAGGATCTTGTAATGCCCTCACCCCAATAAAGCAGGACTATTTTGTTTTTGTTTTTGTGTTTTTGAGACAGCATCTTGGTATATAGTTCAGGATGGCCCTGAACTCACTATGTAGCCTGGGCTGGACTTGAACTCTTGGTGATCCTCCTAGTTTAGCCTTGTGAGTGCTGGGATTACAGATGTGCACCACTGCGCCTGGCAAGCAGCAGTACTGTAATCATTTTAAGAAACAACAGAGTATCACCTAACAAAGTTCTCCTATTGTTTATCTTAAAATTCAAAATCCAAGTCAGATGAACATTACTTAAACTCCTACACATGTGAATCAGGATACATTTTTTTTTTGGTACTGGGGATCGAACTTGGGACCTTGCACAGGGAGCCGGCAGAACCACTGAGCTAAATCCCCAGCCCAGGACATATTTTTATGTATGTTCATAACGGCTCTGTTTATAAGAACAAAAAAACTACATATAAACAAATAAATGTCCCTGAAAATGGATAAACATAAGTGGCTTACTCATGCAACTAACTACAGTACAAAAGAGTGAGTGATCTGTAACTACATGCACAATGAATCTTAGTAACATCCTTTTGAATAAAGAGTAAAAATCTTACAATATGCACTATCATATACTTTTTGTAATGTTCCAAAAAAACAATATATGTACCCTTTTTTTTTGGTACCAGGGCTCGAACTTGGGTCCTTGCGCTTGCACAGCAGGCAGCGAAACCACTGAGCTAAATCCCAGGCTATGTACCCATATAAGTACACTGAAAAAATCTTTTTAAAAATTTTTTGAGAATGTGGATCAGTTTTTCATGGTATTATATGAATGAAATGTACAAATCATACATTTATAGTTCACCTTTTTACTATAGTAAAATACATATAACATTTACCATTTTAAGATAAAATAATCTTCAAAAGTAATGGGTAGATAAATAAAGTGAACAAATCCCTTAAATGACTCAAATTACCAAAAAGGATACAAGAAACCACAGTAACTGAACTGCCTATATCCATCTCCCCTCACACAAGGTATCTTTCTACAGAACAAGAGATCATAAATTTGTAGTGGTACCACTCCACACACTTGATAGCTCTAGCTGTCCTTAGCATTTAGGATATAAGATTGAAAAAGGCAAACATGTCACCTAGAGATTGCAAGAAGGCAGGAGGGCAAGAATCCAAAAGGACTAGGGAGTGCTTCTGAGCCAGATTCACAAACAGAGGGTTGGGTGCATGAATGTATGGACAGGACAATCAATGACTGGATAGAGAAAAGAGTATAGCTCGAGAAAGGAACAACTTCTGAATCTGGAAGTAAGTCTGAGATGTCACTATTCATTATGCCTAATAATACATTAATACTACTAATAATAGGTAACTTTTGTTAAGCCATCCTGGATCAGGCAGTGTGGTAAGCAGTTTCCTGTTACCTAATTACATTCTCAAATAACCCAATGATACAGGAACTATTCTATCTTTTTCAAACAAAGGCTAAGTTTAATAGACTAAGTAAATGCTCACCATACCATGGGCACTTTTCCTTAGACAAAAAGCAAAACCACATTTCCAACCCTGTTATTGTATGTAGCTCAAAACTCTGTTCTTGTCAATGAAATGGAAAAGAAAGTGAATGGGTGCAAGTGAATATGAGTACTGCCCTTCTCTCCTATTTCTCTTGGCCAGGGAAACTGAAAACCACATACTGACCACAGAATGCACCTAGGTTCCTAAATAATACGTGGTGTAGGGCTCTCCTGCTGACCAGCAATAGAACTATGGTATGAATGAGAAAAAAAGTTTGCTGAGCCACTAAGAGGTTGGAATTTGCCTTTTAGAGGTCATATTAACTCAGCCCAACTGGTATACCAATGGCACAGTGAGGTCATACGACTTCCTCTTAAGCCCAGAAGCTATCTTTTACCCCTGATATACCACATTCTGCCCCAAGTAAAGATAAAGAGTATATGACGGGGGAGGGAACTCGGAAACGTAATTCAAAGGGATCTATGATCACTGAAGACCAAGGAAGGCCACAAAAAGAAACTGCTCACAGAATTTCAGATACAGTGATCCCATAGTGATCTGCAGGCTGCTATGACACCACATGCCAGACTCTCAGTCCCCTACCTGTACAGGTGTGTTGTAAGAGGCCTCTCTTCACCATCCATAGTCCCTGTCCATACTCCAGTGGATACATCAGCTCTGCTTTGGGAACAGGACACCCTGGTGTGAGGAATAAATGGTGTATTGGTATACTGGTAAAGACGAATAGTCTCAAATTTACAGGAGTGCATACCTTTACCACAAAGCCAGGAAACCTTAGAAAGAGACCCCACCACTGCTCTGGAAAGTATTCCTAATCAATCTATGCAGTAGGAGTCCATCTTCCTGTGCATCAGGACAACCTAGCAATGCTGAGTTTAAAAAAAATAATGGTGACCATGACTAAGCACTGGTAGTTTTGGGTTTTTTCTTTTTCGGGGGGGGGGGGTTGGTTTTTTAAGACAGGGTCTTACTACGTAGCTCAGACAGGCCTTGAACTATTAGCCCAGGGCGGCCTTAACGTGTGGCAATCTGTCTCAACCTCCTTAGCACAGAACTGGTAGTTTTTAAAGCCACTCAGGTATAGCTGGGTGTGGTGGTGCAGGCCTATAATCCCAGGACTTGTGAGGCTGAGCGAGGATGATTGCCAGGAGGTTGAGGCCAGCCTGAGCTGCACAGAAAGTTCAAGGCCAGGCTGACCCACACAGCAAGACCCTGGTGGAAAAAAAAAAAAGGCCAGAGATGGTTGAAAAACACTGAACCAAATAGACTGAGGAATGGCATCCACTAGCAGTCAGCTGTATGAAGTAAGCAGGTGACCTAAGCCCAGTACCCATTCTGCAGAAAAAGCCTTTATTTTACTTTATTTAAACCAAATGGGGGAGCTTTTTATTGCAGTTGTTCCTGTATCATCCTATGACTCCTACAAAGGTGCTGGCCTGATGACTAGGTGCAGGACAGAAAGAGACAGTTAGAGAACAGGGATGGCATCTATCAACCTGGGGGCCAACACCACCTCTGGGGTTTTCATTAGGTGAAATAATAAATTTTTTTTTAGGATGAAACCCGTAAAATTCCTTGTGACACCCAACAGGTCAATGTCTGCTTGAGCTGAGTTGGGGGGATGGAAGACTGCTAACTCCGGGCAGCCAGTCATCTTGAAGTCGAGATGTTTTGCCAACTCAAGTAGAGATGGCCTTATAGGGAAAACAAGGAAGCTCCCTAGGGCACAATCAGATAAAAGTAATTCAGCCTAATGGTCACTATGCCTTGCTAACCTAAAACAAACCAGAACACTATGCCTCAATAAATCTGGGAGTTTGAGTCAGTTCGGGGCTTCATTTTGGTGAAGTCCCTGGACCCTCCCCAAAGATGTCCTCTGTCTCTCATTTTTCATTCGTCTATCAGGGCTTGCTGGCTCAAACTCGGCAAAACCAGTGTGAGGTGGTCTTCTGTTATATTCACCCAAATATACTTTGCCAAATGTGAGGGCTAAACGACAAAAGACTCTGGAAAGAAGCCAATGACCGAGGCAACAGGACCCATAGAAACATCAACTGGAAAATCTTATCCACTGGGCTAGAATGCAACCAGTTGTCATGTAGCACATATTCATTGATGTCTGCTGTCTGCCTGGCACTGAGCTCAGTGATGGGGCAGTGGGAAAGGAAATGAGACTTTTCTTCATCTCTGTTAAGGAACTGAGCTCCCTATCTACTCAGGGACTCTGCTCGTGTTGGTACCTCCACCTAGAATGCTGTGTGCCATGCGTCTGCTTTCAACAACTCATCAAAGCTGCCATAAAATAGAACTGTATTTAACTTACTGATGATTGGATTCCTAGAAGACAGTGTGAGGATTTAGGCTGGTAGAGCCTTGTCAGAGGTAACCATTTGGATGTCTGTGAAAAAAGAGACTTTTGGCCTCTGTTCAATTCCTATTCGGACCAATTTCTAGGTAATATGGCTATTAAAAGTTTAAGTAGGAGAACATTTTGGACTTGTTCAATATAAGAAATACACTTGTAGCACTTGCTATATTCCAGATTGTATTCTAAGCACATGACAGATATCTGTTCACTCCTTTTATAGATACTACTACAAAGTTACTATAAAAATGATAAAATCAAATTAACGTGTGAATTCTCAGCAAGCTCATGCTGCCTGCTCAAGGCTGGGAGTTTGAGGCTGTTTCTTTTTACTGAGGGGGAAATTAGGCAACAGCTGGAGGAGTGTAAGACTTGGGACTAAGCCAAGATTTAAGAAACACAAAGTAGGAGGGACAAAGGGAAAAAGAACAGCTTTCTCAGATACCCATCTATGCCATTTGATAATGTGTCTGTATATCCCCTAAAATTATCTCCTGTACCAGCAGAGAAGCAAGGCACAGGCCTTAGGAAATAAGAGTCAACTATGCAGGTAGCAGGGACCAAAAAAGCCTTTTAGCTGAGGCCAAGTTGCTTAGAAAGATCCCAGTAGCAATGAGCACAAACACTTTCTATGGCCTTCTAAATCATCTTCTTCTTGGAGAATCCCCATTAACTGGGCTGTGAAGACATCTGACTCAACCACCCTGGGCCAATCACCTCACACTGAGGCCAGCTTGTGCTAGACATCAGGTGAAAGTGCTGAGAGGGAGACCAAAGAGAGATCAGACCTAAATATCCCCGAGGCTGCAGGGAGCAGGGAAGGTGGCCTCCTGAGGCATCCTTAACCAGTTATGCCTGGCAGGAAATAAAAAGAGGCTTTAAGTTCCTCACTCTGGAAGAGAAATGAGGCCTTACCCAGTGAGACCAGGAGCTCACAAGTCTCCAGCATCACTTCCTGGTACAGAGTCCTCTGGGTCAGGTCCAGATGCCGCCATTCCTCCCCAGTGAATGTCACAGCCACATCTTCAAACGACACCAATGCCTGGAAAGTCAAACAGAGGTGGTAAGGGTGGCTGTGAAGCTAATAAATGAGATTACAGCCTATTTCTTGGTTACTGGCAAGAGTTCGGATAAACTCAAGGCCTGAAATACTGAGCACTTCCTCAGAACCTCGCTGATGCTAAGCTCAAGATGGAGACAGAGTGCTTCTGACAGACTAGAAAGTATGGCAAAAAGACTAGGATGCCACTGAAGAATGACACAAGACAATGATAATATCACGTGGACTGGGAGGAGTAAATAGTAAGTGCTCTGGGACTTTAGAAGAATGGGAAGAAAATACAGTGGACCCTTGACTTACAAACTCAATCAGTTCCTGAGGGCTGGTTGTAACTCAAATTGGTTGCAGGTCAATTCAGCTGAGATCTGGATGTTTACCTGGGTACGCACTATAGATAACAAGAGGCAGATGAATCCATTAACCTAAGTAACCCAAGTTGTTGTTGTTGTTGTTTTTTGGTACTGGGGATTGAACCTGGGTCCTTGCACTGAGCTAAATCCCCGGCCCAACCCAAGTTGTTTGTATGTCAGGCTGGTTGTAACTTGAGGGTCCACTGTAATAATTCAAATAATGATTACAGCAGCAGCAGCAGCTGAGCCTCACTAATCTGCTGTTTGCCTGTCCGAGGCCTTTGCATGCTCTATTAAAGCAACTAAGTCTGCAGGTCTCCTGAGGTGTACGTCCAGCTTCCTGAACATAGGTCATATGTGTGACCCTGGGGATGTCTCTCAACTTTTTTTGAGCTTCAGTTTCCATATTAATACAATAATAGTTGCTACTATTCCAGGTTCTTATGAGAATTACAGAGAAAACGTTCATACAAACACTGCATTGCCTGTTACATGTCACAGAAATAATTTTTTGCATGTTTGCAAATTTTATTAATTATCCCATAGCCTGTGAGGTAAATGCCATCACCATCTCTGTTTTACAATCAGCAAATTGAGGCTCAGAGTCAACTCATTAAGAGCCATATATTTAATGAGAAGTAGGATTTGAACTCAGGTCCCTCTGGTCTAGTGTGTGAGTGTAGCCCTTTCTTCTGTAATTCTCACATTTAAAAGCATTTCAGCCACTCCTGGAAATATTTCCATAGATATGGAAGAACAAAGCCCTTATCATGCATCTGACAGAAGAGGTACCTGAGGAGATGTCAACTGCCTGGGACTGGGCAGGGCTCAAACAAGCTCTCCCTGCCCTGAAGTTGTAGCTGGGCATGAAGACTCCCTGGAAGATTCCACCAGGAGCCATCATCCTATTAATTTTTCCTTTCTGAGCCACTGTCAGCACATTTCCCTAAAGTATTATTACTTAAGTACCAGGTAACACAAGTGACTGAGGACAATGCAAGCTATGGCTCTAAGAACATAAGCAACAGCCTTTAGTATGATGAGTGTCTTGGGTAAGGATGGTCTAGTAGGATGAGGATCTGCCAGACACACAATCTCACTTCCTGAGGCACACTTCAGCAGCTTAAGAGAGCTACGGCAACCCCTCAGGCCCTCTCATGCCTCCTTGAACAAAACTTGCCTGTGTCCATGCAACTCCCTCTGTCTGAAGTTTCCTCAAAGTCCCCCTCATTCCCCGGCCCACTTGCCAGAGAAAGTCCTGTACCTTGCCTTTACAAAGTTCACTTCATGTGTCACTGAAGGGTTCCCCAAAACACTGTGGGTAGGATTTTTCCCATTTGTTCTTACAGCGCCCTGGGAAAGTTCAATGTTGCACACATCCAAGGGGCAGCCTTGCAAAGATCTGAAGACAGTGTGACAGAGGAAAGAAAGCAGCAAGCTTGGCCAAGTTCAGGCCAGCATAGCCCAAGGACAGGGCAGTGAGAGAGAACAATGGGAGGGTGGCCTGGTAGCAGAAGACTTTGTAGCTGTGGTGGAAGGTTTCATCTAAGTATGATGAGAGGCCCAGGGGGTAAATGGTACAGTCCAGCCCTGTCCTAGGAGCTCTAGGGTTGGGGACAGAGTCTCAACAATATATGAGCAAGAGAAAAAATAAATGAGCAAGATAAAGCCAGATGATTCTAAAGGCTCTGAAAGCAACAAGAGAATGAGATGACTACAAAGATTAGGGGAGATTTTAGATGAGACAACCAGGGAAGACCCAGAAATAAGGCTGGAATGAAGTGAGAGAACAGGCCCAATAAGGAAAATGAATAAATAAGACAAGTCCTGAAAGTGATTAGGGCTACCATGAGAGTAAACAGGGTGGCATGCTGGAGAGTAACCTGGAGTCTATTGTGTGTTTACACTCCAAAAGACAAAACACTCCTGTGGCTGTACTTAATGAATATTTTAATTGATTCTGTTTGGAAATACAGGTAAATACATTAGACAGAAAAATGGATTCATTGCTGCTAAGTGGCAGGCCAAATTCACTTATAATAAACAGATGGAATTTGCAAAGATAAACCCAGTGCTTCTTGTCTTCCAGCCTGCCAGGAGACTTCCTATTCCTGATAGAGAGCAGCAATTCCAAAAACTGCTCCCAACTTACCTCTGCCCTGAAGATTTTCATCCCTTCTCCCAGCTTTCAGGTAGATAGAAGCCTGAGGCAGGGAGACCTGAGGGCCAGAGTCCCTCCCCAGAAAGGCATTCAAAGCAATGCTCTCTTGGTGGTGTTGAGCACTGCAAAACATATGTCACAAGCATACCCTCTCCAGTTTCCTCAATAGCAAATATTCCCATTTCAGATCCAAGGGGATGAAGGCCAAGTGCAGTAAAGCATGAAGCTCAAGGCTGGAGCAACAAATGGGAAATTCTCAAAAGTCATATTACAATGATACATGCCTACCCATGTTTATAGTAGCACAACTTGCAACAACTACTAAGTCAACAGATGAACAGATAAAGAAAATTACACAATGGTGTACTAGTCAGCCCAAAAGAAGGATAAATTTGAGTCATTTGTACGAAAATGGATGGATCTTGAGACCATAATACTAAGTAAAATAAGTCAGGTTAGATATCACATGGTTTCTCTAACATGAGAGATCAAAATATAAATTTATAGAGCAAAATAAAAGAAAGATGGTAGAGAAAGACTGCGGAGAAGGGAAGAGGATTTGGTTAAGGAGGGAAGAGAAAGAAGGAGGAGTAAAGATGATCAAGATGCTGGCGTGATGGCTGGCACATGCCTGTAATTCCAGCAGTGGGGAGGCTGAGACAGGAGGATCATAGCAAGTTCGAGGCCAGCCTGGGCTACACAGTGAGCTCAAGGCCAGTCTGATCTACACAGAGAGACCCTGTCTCAAAAGCAAAGCAAAATGATCAAGATGCGATATGTGTAGGTATCAAATCCTCAAAATGAAACTATTATTTACTGCAAATACGCGGGGGGGGGCAGGCAGAAAATTCCTCTTAAAATCCCTCTGGATTGAAGATCCTGGGTTAGAAGTTATTATCCCTGCCCTTCTCCACTCCCTCATAGGATCTCCAGATCCCAGGGAATGGAAAGGGAAAGGGTCAGACTTCCAGGATCCCCTAGGACCAAGGGTGCTGAGCCAAGAGCTTTTGGGACGGCGGAGCCCTTCACTCACCAGCGCAGGCGCCGCCATGGGATGCAGTGGGAGGAGCAAGGCTGTGATGGGGGGCGACCAAAGCCGGTAAGGAGGCCTCAGCGAACCCCTAACTCCAGTCTTGGGCAGCGTAGACCCTCAAAGTTTCAGCTGCGTAAAATACACACAAGGCTCAAGGCGCCGCCTGCAGATGTGGGATAGAGGGCTGATACCGAGGCCCCCCCAAAGCGCTCAGCGGACAACTCTGTACGGGAGGGTGCGCAGGAGGGAGTCACGGTTCACACCATAGGTGCAAGTGGGTCCTGCTGTCCTCACTGTCCTTCTCTGCTTGGTCTCAAAAAACTTGAGAAGCAGCTCCCGACCCACACTTCACGCCACCACCAAATGACGTCAAGACCGGAAGCTAGGGCCATCCAGGAACTGCCCCTCGGTGTTCCGTCACTAGCTCAGTGCCTTCCTCCGACGACCAAAGCACTGCCTTCTGGGTAACGTAGTTTCTGACCAAAGTAAGAGCGGAACCTGGAGGGGATTTCTTGTTCTTGGGAAACAGTTTCCTAAGGTTCTGAGGAGGGGGTGTGGCTTCGCTTGCTCTTAAAGGAGACCGTACGGATTTTCGAGGCCCCTTGATCCGTGCTCATGACTCAGTCCTTGACAGCATCTCTGCCCCGGCCCTTAATCTTTCTGGGCCTTGAAATGTATAATAAAAATGAAGACAATTCTTTAATACAATATTAATTTTTTTCTTATTCAGTAGTTTTCAGGCCACATTAGCATTACTTGGGCTTTGCTTCAAATAAAAGATCTCAGATCCCATCTCAGATTTGCTATAGTGGGCATTCTGCATAAATCCTTCAGGGGATTTTGCTGCTCTAACACATTTGAGAATTCCCTTAAATTCTAGTGAATAAATAAAACAAAACTACCCTTTGGTGGGAGGTAACTAAAAAGTGCTTAATACTGGGGGCTGAAGCATAATAGGTAGGATCTATTGCTGTTATTATTATTTATATTCATATTATTGACAGCATCTTCACAACAATCTTACACTGCCATGAGGAAGTCTGAGATACTTCTTTACAGACTTATTGGTGATATTTGTCAAAACATAAAAACATTGACTCAACGAGGTGTCTCATGAGTAGTGTTCAGATTTTTTACATATTAATATATTTTTCACATTTGCTTCATGTGAGTTTTTTTCCTATCTCCACTTTGCCTTATCTTTCCCAGCACATTTATATGAGTTTCCTGTGTCTGTGTTGTGTAGGGTGTCTCAGTTCTTCGACGCCCCCCCCTCAGAAGATCTTTGAGGAGGTCCACAGAAAGGAACTCAAGAGTCAGCACAATTAGCAGGTTTGACAAGCAACCTTACTGGATAGTAAGCATGCTACACACTTAAGCAAGCCAGTTGCTTTTATGGGACAGTACTCTCCCCAAAAAGGAGAACAAGCAGCTCAGTGAAAGGCAGAATGTTACAAGGACCAGGTTGAATTCTCTCATTCTTTTAGAATTTAGGAAGTGTGGGTGTTTGTGTTACAGGGTTTTTTCCAATCATTTGTGAGACTCCAGCCTCCTACTTGGGGCAGAGTGTTGAACATATAAAATCTTAGCCCAAATGAATACGTATAGTGGTCTTTTGCATCCTACTCCCCTACAAGGGGGAGGGGAGGCTGAAACCACAAACAAACACAGGTATTTCTCATTTAGCATCATAGTTCCAATGCCACGGTCAGATCTTTAAATGAACTGGTCATTAAATGAGAAACTATATAGTATGTGCATTACAATATTCAGAACAAAGAATTGGTCAAAGGAAACTCTAATTGATCACTTTGCTTTTATTTGCATAATTCTTAGATGCAGCACTATAATGTATAACAACATAAAACTGACAGGTCCCCCAGGTTGGATCCCCTGCCCAAGTAGACCTGGTACCGGCATCCACAGGAGCATAGCAAGAGCAGGGAGCCAGCAGCCGCCCCACTTATCTACCAGAAAGCTGATTCTATGAAAACCAGGAGACTTGCTGTACCTGCCGCTGCCCTGCTGCTGTCACCACTGCCCTGTTTATCAGCCAGCTCCAGGCCCATCATCCATGGGACTCTAATATTTTTTACCCTCTGGACCAGTGCCCCCTCCCCTACCTAAACTGCCCCATATCAACCCCACACACCCTCCTCTCAGTACCAAAAAACAAAACAAAACAGTGAGTTACTAGTTCATATCAGGCTGCCCTTGAATTTGTTAGGATGAGTGAGTTAGAACAATAGAGATGTGCCACACTCTGCCGGATTTGAGCCCATTTATTATAGCCAGCAGCTGAGGGGGCCTAGTGCCTGGAAAGCTCCCTCGGCAGTGGGAAGTGGCTTGATTTCTCCTTTTAAATCACACTTTCAGCTGGGGAGGGCTCAGGGGAGAGCAAGCAGAACCATGCCAGGTTAGTGGGGGCACAGGAAGTTTCACACACACTCGGTGAGCTACAAAACATCCTGCAACTGCAGCAAGTTTACTGCCAGACAGGATGTGGGGGTTTGTTCAAGTGCAAGCTCTTTGTTCAAGCACAGGTACAAAATGGCATTGAGGCACAAGATAGAGTCAGGTTGGTTATCACAAATTCACTGCATACCCCAGGCTGGCTTCAAACTCATGGCAATCCTCCTGCTTCAGCCTCCTGAGAGCTGGGAAATACTGCACATAAATGAACACTGTAAGGTCCTGCATTCATGTGGTTTCGTTGTAAAAGAATAATGTTGAGAGAAGGAAAAATATTGTAGGTAAAATATAGACAGTACGATTCTGTTTACATAAAGATGATGGAAAGCAGATTAAGCATTTAGTTGTGCAGACATGAAATCATTATAAAATTATTTTAAAAATCAAGAGCAATTAACAAAAAATGTAGGACAGAAGCATGAGGGTGGACTGGAGGGATGCAGGATACAGAGGGTTAAGGAAGCTCTGTTCCTTAAACTATGTAATGGATTCATAAATATTCAGTTTTCTATTGTTTCTTAAATTGTTGATATACATGATTCACCATCTATCTTTTATATATGCTTTGGTATGGGTGGGATTTGTTCCCCAAGGTTCATATGCTGAAAGCTTGGACCTCTGTGTGTGGCAGTGTTGTATTAAAACCATCAAGAGGTAGGGGATTTGTGAAAGGTAGTGGGTCATGAGACTCGCACCCTTGGAAGGGATTAATGCAAGCCTGATGGGACTGGCTTAGTTCCAACAAGAATGGGTGGTTAAACTCGGCATGGTGGTGCACAACCTGTAATCCCAGTTCTCGGGAGGCTGAGGCAGGAGGATTGCTATGAGTTCAAGGCCAGTGTGGGCTCCATAGTGAGTTCAAGGCCAGCCTGAACTACATAGTGAGACCCTTTCTCCAGCTCAGTCTCCTGGTTGAAAGTGGGCGGAGCGAGCGGGACCAAGTTTCTCCACTATAAAGTTATTCTTTTTTGTTTGTTTTTGTTTTTTGAGATGGGGTCTGGGTAGTTCAGGGTGGCTTTGAACTCAGTGTGTAGCCCAGGCTTGTTTTGAACTCACAGCGATCCTCCTGCCTCAGCCTCCTGTGTGCTGGGATTACTGACATGTGCCGCCACACCTAGCTCCACTGTTATGTTATTTTTTAATCCTCATTATCCATACAGTACAAGGAAATCACTATTCAGAGCCTACACTTAAGGAATAGAAAGTTATACTCTCCCTCCTTTGGAGTAGAGTATCTCATTTATTTAGAATTCTGCACAGATTTATCTCTTCTTGTGCATTTATTAAATTATTTGATTATTTCCCCCCCTGGAACCAGGGATCGAACTCAGGACCTTGCGTTTGCGAGGCAGGCACAGTGCCCCTGAGCTAAATCCCCAGCCCTATTGATTATTTATTTATATGACTATGTACTCATATGATTTTATACTTTAGATTATAATGCAATACTGTGTATATATTAATATAGATATATAAATATGTCTAGATATATGTATACAAATACACATTTATTCTCAAATTTTTCTAGGTTTGGCTTTGGAAGCTCTTTCATTGGTTCCTTTGTCTCCTTGACAAAGCTCCATCATTGTGTGTGTGTGAGGAGGGATGTTTGTTTTTAGCACTTTTACTTTCTTGTATTACAAAATTGTCAGGTAAATGGGGGCAACCCCTTGAAAGAACACAGTCAGCTTGAATTTGGGGTTCCGAATGAGATCTCCTTAGAATAACTATGAAGGAGAGTCTGACTCAAGTTTATTGATTGGGGTTTTTATTGACAGGCTTAGGTGGGTGGGGGTCAGTGAAGTGAGACTAGCTGAGTGGCAATGGCTATATGCAACTGCTGACATAACAACAGCTAATTTTTTGTTGTGCTAGATGAACCATGTCCTAGCAATGCAAGCTGGGTGTCAACAGGATGTGGGGTACTGTTTTGGGGCTCAGGTGGCTGGGAACAGCCTCTCTGGGAACTTGGTTGGCTGGGCCAAACAGAGGTCAGATCTATTACTACTCAAGAAAATGAAAGACCTCTGCAGTGAAAATTACAGTATGCTGAAGAAGGAAATAAAAGAGGACATCACAAAATGGTAAGATATCCCCTGTTCCTGAATAGGTAGAACCTATATAGTCAAAATGGCCAAACTTTTAAAAATTGATATACAGATATAATTCAATCTCAATCAAATTACCAACAAGCTGGGCATGGCAGTGCATGCCTGTAATCTGAGCGCTTGAGAGGTTGAGGCAGGAGGATCACTGTAAATTTGAGGCCAGCCTGGGCTGCCTAATAGGTTCAAGGGCAGTCTGAACTATATAACAAGACCCTGTCTCAAAAAACAAAAACAACAAAACAACAAAATCAACATGGCAACAGCATTCTTCACAAAACCAGAGAAAATGATCCTAAAATTCATGTGGAACCAGGAAAGACCCAGAACAGCAAAACCAATCCTGGGTAACAAGAGCAAAGTGGTAGGCATCACAACCCCAGACTTGAAGTTATATTACAAAGCTACAATCAAATGCAAGGACCTGAGTTTGATCCCCAGTACCAAACAAAACAAAGCTACAGTGATAAAAGCCACATGATACTGGCACAAAAATAGACACAAGGATCAATGGAACAGAATAAAGGATGTGGAAACAACCCCAAACATATTCAACTATTTCATCTTTCACAAAGGGGCCAAAGACATACCTTGGAGGAAAGATAGATACTTTAGTAAATGGTGCTGGGAAAACGGGCTATCAACATGCAGAAGATTCAATCTAGACCCATATCTCTCACCCTGTACTAAACCAAAATCAAATGGATCAAAGACCTAAATGTAAAAACTGAAACACTTAGCCTGATGAAAGATAAAAATAGGCAAAACTCTTGAAGTCATAGGGATATGTAAGGACTTTCTGAACCCTGGTTGTACAGGAAATAGTATGGAGAATCAACAAATGAGATCATATCAAGTTAAAAAAAATCTGCACAACAAAAGAAACAATCAACAAATTGAAAAGAAAACCTATAGAATGGAAGAAATTTTGTCAGCTGCACCTCAGAGGACTAATGTCTAAATATACAAAATGTCAAAAAAGAGACTTCTGGGAAGATGGCAGAGTAGTGAACAGCAGAGAAACAGCCTCTCCAAGATTTGGTGTCCAGATCCTGGAATATAGCAATGTGAGGAAGAGAAGGAGGAGGGAAATGGGTCTCTGGGATTCAGCAAGATCTGAAGCAAGAATTGAGGCCCATGAGGAGAGTGAAGAGAGAGACCCCAACACCGAACAAGGAAGTGGCAAGTAGCACTTTCTCCCTGATCCCTGACTGTGTGGCAGGGGTAGCTCCAACCTGCAGATGCACGGAGACTACTGGCAACCCCAGAGACCTTCATGGAGAAATGTACCAGTGGAACAGAGCAGTGGATGCAGCTAACTACCATGGATGGTGAGTAATTTGGGTTCAGATGCATCCCAGGAGAGGGCCACTGGCTGGTAGCCATCTTGAAAAAGGGTCTACTGAGCTTGGCTCCATCTAGCAGCTCCCAGTGTCAGGTGAGGCAGAACCAAGTTCAAGTTGGCAGGAGGTTAAGGAGCTGAATTCAAGCTGGCAGGGAGCCAAATTCAAGCCAGCAGGAGAAGAGATAATGAGGACTACAACTCCATAAGCTCCAACAGAATGAATCCATCAGACAAGGCAAGTAATTAAAAAAGGAACCAACAACAAGAAAATAACATGACAAGGATAATTTAATACATATCAGTTATAACCATTGATGTAAATACGTAAATGGTCTCAATTCACCAATCAAAAGAAACAGACTGGCAGAATGGATCAAGAAGCAAGATCCAACAATATGCTGCATACAAGAAACACATTTAGTTAAAAAAGAAATGCGTAGACTGAAAGTCAAAGGATGGAAAACAATACTCTACATAACAAGAACCCATAAAAAAGCAGGGGTGGCTATTCTATTTATAGACAAAGTGAATTTCAAGCCAAGACTGATTAAAAGAGACAAAGAAGGTCAGTACATCCTTGTAAAGGGAACAATCCAAGAAGGAGAGATAACAATCCTAAATATATATCCACTACCCTGGGGATTTAGCTCAGTGGTTCTGCCACTTGCCTTGCAAGCTCAAGGTCCCAAGTTTGATCCCCAGTTTAAAAAACAAACAAACATCATTTAATATATATGCACTAAATACCAGTGCACCCAACTATACAAAACAAGCATCAATGGACATGAAAAATCAAATAAGAATTAATGCAACTGTAATGGGGGACCTCAATACCCCATTGTCACAAATAGACAGATAATCTAGACAAAAAATCAACAAAGAAATATCAGAACTAAACCAAATTTTTGAACAAATAGACTTAGTAGATGTTTACAGAGTGTTCCGCCCCACAACATCAGAACATGTATTCTTCTCAGCTCCACACAGGACATTCTTCAAAATAGACTGACCACATACTAGCTCATAGAGCATGCTTAAGTGGAAAAGAAATGAAATTATCCCATGCATATTATCAGACCATAGTGCAATGAAACTAGAAATCAATGGCAAAAGACATCACAAAAACTTCATAAATACAAGGAAATTAAATAATACCCTCCTGAATAACCAATGGATTACAGAAGAAATTAGTTTCTACAATTAAGCAATAATGCCAATACAACATACCAGAACTTATGGGATGCAATGAAAGCAGTCCTAAAAGAGAAATTTATAGCAGTGAATTCCCGTATCATAAAAAAAGAGCAAGCTCAAATAAACAGCCTAATGTTGAATCTCAATCTTCTAGAAAAAGTAGAGCAAGTCAAGCCCAAATCTCATATGAAGGAGGAAATTATAAAGATCAGAGGAGAAATTAATGCAATGGAAACAAAGAAAACAAGACAAATAATGAATTGCAGAGTTGGTTCTTTGAAAGATTTAATAAATTTGACAAACCCTTAGCCAACCTTATAAAAAAAAAAGCAAGAAAAGACTCAAATCCAAATCAACCTCACCGAGATTTAAAGTCCAGACACTGGATAACAACTTGGGGAAGAAAAGAAAGAGGGAGGTAGATTCCTGGGACCCAGGAAGGATCTGAAGGGAAAATTGGATCCCACAGAGAAGACTGAGAGACTGACCACAATGCAGAAAAAGGAGGTGGCAAACTGCACTTTCTCCCCTGCTCAGCTCCTGGTGAAAGACAGGAGGATCAAATCTACAGAGACACAGTGAGGGTGGGTAACTCTAGAGGCCTTCAGGGAGAGATATACCAGTGGAACAGAGCAGTGGATGCTGTGTCCTACAACAGCTGTTGAGTGACCCCAGTCCTAACAACTGTACTCTAGAGAGACTGCTTGGCTAGAAGCCAGTTTAGGGAGGAACCAGCTGAACCTAGGACATGGAACAGCTGTGAGTTGGCTTCATCTCAGGGCTCCCAGTGTTGAAATCCCACAGAGATTGGATGAGGGACAACCATGGGAGATGTCCAGGGTCAGGGAGCTGAGGGTAGGTCAGCAGGAGACACCCAGTGTTGTAGTCTGAACAACTCAGGCGCCAACCCAACAACAAGAGACCAGGATTGGCCTGAACTTCTGTGGAGTTGAAAGCACCAGAACCTACTGCAGGCTTGCTGGGATTAACCAGCATGGATATGGCTCTGTCTGCCTCCTTTGTCTACTAGTGACAGCAGAGATATGCCCAGAATTGGACACTACCACAAAAGTGTAGACCCCAGGCTTGAAATAACAGAGAAATCGCTTTTTCCTTTGCTTCTGACTTTTTCTTAATTTTTTTTTTGGCGGGGAGGGAATCGAACTCAGGTCCTTGAGCTTGCGCAGCAGGCTGCGAAACCACTGAGCTAAATCCCTGGCCTTTGATTTTTTTTTTTTTCATGAGTGTGAACATTGTTTTTAGTTTTTTTGTTGTTTTTTTATCTTGTTTTTATTTTTTCTTTCTTTCTTTCCTTCCTGTCTTCATCACCAGTTTCCAGAGACTTGGATAATCTTCCTTTGTCCTCCAGCCTTGCTTCTAATCTTTCTCTTTTTTTTATTTCTCTATTTTTTTCCTCTTATCCCTTTTAAATTTTTCCCCTGAGGGTAAAATCACTCTACTGAGTTAATATTTACTGTATATAATTTTCTGATTTAGATTTTGTTATATAGCTATAAATCTTATAGCTATGGTTAAAAGTGGCAAATAGTTACCACAGGGCTGGGGATTTAGCTCAGTGGTTCCACTAGCTGCCTCACAAGTGCAAGGTCCTGAGTTATTACTGATTGTACTACTATAGCTAAGGTGAAATAGCTGTTGTGAACAGTTGTTCTTCCTTGTGTGCCAATATGAGATGGTCTGGGGTTCATAAACAAGATCATGGTCCAGTACCAAAGAACTAGGTGCTAGGCCAAACAGGCAGCAATCTTGCATCCCTAACAAATTAAAGAGGCAGGATCTTGGGACAGACTAAAGTCTATTGGCCATCACACTTATGCAATGAAGTCTTCATAAAAACCCAGAAGAGCAAGGTTTGGAGAGCTTCCGGGTGGCTGAACACACAGAGGTCCCCAGAGGGTGCTACAGCTAGAGGGCATGAAAACTCCACACCACTCTCCCAGACTTTGCTCTGGGCATCACCTCCTCTGTATCCTTTGTAATATCCTTTATAATAAAGCAGTAAGTGTAAGTATGTGTTTTCCTGAGTTCTATGAGTCACTCAACCAAATAAACCCAGGGAGGAGGTTGGGAGAACCTTCAGTCTGCTGAAGCACAGGTTAAACAACCCAGGGCTTCCAAGTGGCATCTACAGGGGCGGGGGTTGAGGACCAAGCCTTCCATCTGTGGGATCTGACACTATCTCCAAGAAGTGTCAGAACTGAACTGGATTAGAGGACACACAGCTGGTGTCTGCTGCAGAACTGTTTACCAACTTTCTGGTTTGGGGGTCACAGAAGTCTTCTATGTTGATTATGGTTGGTGTGAGAACAGAAGAGAAAAAACAGTCAAACACATCTGTAAGGTGTCAAGTCAGGGTAGAAATTACAAGGCAGATCCTGAAAACTTTCTACAACCTTGAAACTTTAAGGCATCTCCCCACTGTGGATGTTCAGATATACAAGACTCAACTTCAGGCAGATGTGTTCCTCACAAATGCCCTCCTCCAGTGTCAGTATATTGAACAAGGAGACTGCACATGCCTTACATGTCTAAGACATCTCTTGTGTGAACTCTCTAGTGCTCAGTAAGGTAAGACCTTCAGTGGAAAGCTTTCCCACACTCATTACACTCATAAGGCTTTATTATACTGTGGACAGCTCTGAAGCCAAATGAGTTTAGATCTTTGGGTGAAAATTTTCCTAATTTAGTTCACTCAGAAAGCTTATCTGGGTGAGGGGGGAATGGAATAAAATAAAATTAATTTTTAAAAAGTCACTTCTTTAAATATCATTTTTTAAATTAGATATGGTAGCACTTGCCTGTAATCCTAGCATTGAGGGAGGCTGAGGCAGGAGAATTGCAAGTTTGAGTCTCGCCAGGGCGATTTAGTGAGAAACTTTCTCAAAATAAACATTTTTAAAAAGGGCTGGGGATGTAGCTCAGTGATAAAACACCCCTGGGTTTGATGGCCAGTATTGCCGTGTGTGTGTGTGTGTGTGTGTGTGTGTGTGATATTTTAAATTTTGATTTGTGGAGTATCTGAGGGTGATCAACCCCCGACTGCCTAGAAAAGAGGACAGTGAGGGCCAAAGAAAGACAACAGAGACTTGTGCAATTTCACAGTATATGAGGGGCTGGGAGGTCAGTGCCTTAGAGTGGGCGAAGACAAAGACTCTCCAGCTAACCATCATTTATTGGGTACACACAATAATTGGAGGGAGCATCAGGTGACCTAGGGAGTGGTAATCCCATGTTGATGTGGATCTTATGCTGATGAAGATCTTAGGTCACGAGGGTCTTCTGTTGAGGAGGGCTGTAAGGAGAGCATTCTTACAATAGTAGGCGGGTGTGTGGGACCGCATAACTCTGTAATCATAAAAGCTCCCCCAGCCCCAACATAGTAACTGATTGTGAGTTAATGGTTAAAATGTGCTTGTTAGTTCTGGGACACTAGATAAAATCTGTAACAAACATAGAGTTCCTAAGTAAATTACCCAACTCCTTGTTTGTCCGAAACCGATGTTCTGGACACAAGACACAGCTATCTATAAGACAATCTACAAACATCTTTTGACCATCAACATTTTTTTGTCTTTTCTGTAAGTTCTGCTTGCTAACTTCCCCTGCAACCCCCTATAAAACAGCCTCGGACTCTGAGCCAGTTGCCTCTCTAAGCTACTTTGCTTTGGAAGTGCCGTCTGGCCAGACTAATAAAGGTCTGTTTTACTTTTCAACTTGTCTGGTGTGTTCCTTCCCGGGTGTTCTTCGCTGCAGTCAGCTCCTCGGAGCATTTGGTAAGGCCCTCGGTCTTACAGGTGGAGTTAAATTGATAAGGAATGTCTCTCTCCCCAGGTGAAATCTCTCTTACTATTTGGCTCTCCAGGAACCAGGATGTCTAGCAGATGTGATCTTGCCCTTGAGTATCACAGCATCATGAGACCATTGAGGGCTCAGCTGTGACTGGAGGCAAATACGGAGTCATGTCTCGACATGCCATAGCCGGCAGGAAAACTAGCTCTAATCACAATTGAATTGGGAAATGATTTTCCCCCCAAATTACATAGAATTGTAAACAATAATAAGTCTCCTAACAGTGGAGACTTATTAAACAGATCAGCAAAGTTTACTTTTTTGCCAGATTATTCTTTGGTCTTCTGAATTCTCAGGGATAGAAGAGTATATATGTAAAAACAAAAACAAGATGAAAATGTCTGACATTTTACCCTTAGTGCCAAGAAAAAGCCTCAGATGTTGAAAACGTAACAATGGAAAAATTTTGGTATTTATCTGAATGTACCATATGTGTTTATACTCACATACGAGCATCTTTATGTGTCTATCAACTTACTGTAGTAAGGCACTTTAAAATTCAAAACTCATCTGGACATGGTGGCATACGCCTGTAATGCCAGCACTTGGGAGGCTGAGGCAGGAGAATTGCTGAGAGTTTGGGTTGCATAGTAAATTCAAGACCAACCTGAATTGCAGAGCGAGACCCTGGCTCAAAAAAACCACCAAAACCCGAAATAATAATATAATTCAAAATTCTTCTTAACAGTGTTATGGCTAAGTTTCTATAAAAGTCTATTCATATCTGTATTCATCTTACTATTTTGAAATGTTTTTATTGCTAATATAGCACATGTAATGTATTAGTCCACTTCCTTTTACTATAATAAAATACTTTAGGCTAGGTAACGTGTAAGGAATAAGTGTATTTAGCTTACAGTTCTGAAAGTTCAAGAGCATGACCCTGGCATCTCCTCAGTTCTTGGAGGGCAAATAGCATCACTGTGGTGTGATAGAGTGCGGAAAAGATCACACGGTGAGACAGCAAGAGAGAGAGCTGAGACACTTCAACTAGAATCATAATGACCCATTTTTTAATTAAAATTTTTATTAGTCCATGTTTGTAGTACATCATGGTTACATTCCTTGTGAGGAGTTGGTGCATGTACAGAACACATCTCTATTCTTTTTTTGGGTTTTTTCCAGTACCAGGGATTGAACTCAGGACTTTGCGCTTGCAAGGCAGGTGGTGG
>NW_004624794.1:8521532-8590389 GCF_000247695.1 Heterocephalus glaber | reverse complement strand
CCAGCCTGGGGTATGCAGTGAATTTGTGATAACCAACCTGACTCTATCTTGTGCCTCAATGCCATTTTGTACCTGTGCTTGAACAAAGAGCTTGCGCTTGAACAAAGCACCCCAAACCCCCACATCCTGTTTGGTGGTAAACTTGCTGCAGTTGCAGGATGTTTTGTAGCTCACCGAGTGTGTGTGAAACTTCCTGTGCCCCCACTAACCTGGCGTGGTTCTGCTTGCTCTCCCCTGAGCCCTCCCCAGCTGAAAGTGTGATTTAAAAGGAGAAATCAAGCCACTTCCCACTGCCGAGGGAGCTTTCCAGGCACTAGGCCCCCTCAGCTGCCGGCTATAATAAATGGGCTCAAATCCGGCAGAGTGTGGCACATCTCTATTGTTCTAACTCACTCATCCCAACAAATTCAAGGCCAGCCTGATATGAACTAGTAACTCACTGTTTTTTTTTTGTTTTTTTTTGTTTTTTTTGGTACCGGGGATTGAACTCGGGACCTTGTGCTTGCAAGGCAGGCAGCAGAACCACTGAGCTAAATCCCCAGCCCTCACTGGTTTAAATTGTGATCCCATGTCTGGGATTACTAATGAGGCTAGATATCTTTTTATGTTTATTAACTATCTGTGTTTCCCTTTCTGTGGAATGTCTAATAGTGCATTTTACCAATATTTCTATTGGGCTGTGTATCTTCCCCCAGCCCCAGTACTGGGATTGGAACTCAAGACCTTGCACTTGCCAGGCAGGTGTGGTGCCACTGAGCTAAATCCCCATCTTTCCTTATTAACTCATTAATGTTACAATAGTCATTTTTAGGTATATGTAATAAAAATATCTATGTTCTTCCTTACCTTGTATTTAAAGTTTTGGTGATGAGGATGGAACCCAAGGCCTTATGCATGCTAGGCAAGAACTCTAGCACTGAACTGTATCCCCAGACTGTATTTAACGTTTTAAAGGTTTTAAAGATTTAAAAGATCTGGGTATGGTAACTCACCCTTGTAATCCCAGCACTTGAGAGGCTGAGGCAAGAGGATTGCCACGAGTTTGAGGCCAGCCTGGGCAATACAATGAGCCATCTCGAAAAAGCAAAACAAACAAACAAAACAGGTTTAAAGGTTTATAGGTCACAGTTAAGTATTTCACACATCTATAATTTTTTTTTTTTTGTATCTGGGATCGAACTCGGGACCTTGTGCTTGCAAGGCAGGTGGTGGAACCACTGAGCTAAATCCCTGGCCCTATAATTTTTTTGTTGTTATTTTTCTGTGGCCCTTGAGAACTAAGTCGAAGACTTTCCCACTGAGCTGCATCCCTAGCCTTTTCTTTATTTTTATTTTGAGATAGGGTCTCACTAAGTCACTGAGTGCCCAGGTTGGGATCAAACTTTCAGTGCGCAGTCTCACTCCACTGATAATTGAATTTTACACATTTTTTTTTTGGTACCAGGAATTGAACTCAGGACCTTGCACTTGCTAGGCAGGCATGGCAACACTGAGCTAAATCCCCTGCCCCTATAATTGAAGTTTTAATGTGATCTGAAATACGGATTTTTCATTTTTTCCTTAAAATAACCAATGATAGCCAGGCATGGTGGCATATGTCTGTAACCTCAGTACTCAGGAGGCTGAGGCAGGAGGATCACTACAAGTTTGAGGTCAACCTGGGCTACATAGTGAGACCCTGTCTCAAAAAAAGAAAGAAAGAAAGAGAGAGAGAGAGAGAGAGAGAGAGAGAGAGAGAGAGAGAGAGAGAGAGAGAGAGAGAACAGGAAAGATAACTAATCATAAAGGCAGAATACTTTATCATTCTATCTTTTTTCAATTTATCTGTAATCCTCATTATCATACAACTTTTTTTGTGTGTGTGTATATGCACTACTGGACCTTGAACTCAAGGCCTTCACACTGAGCTGAATCATTAGTCATTTATCTTTTTATTTTGAGACAGAGTTTCAGGAAGTCAATAAATTGCCCAGGTTAGGCTGAAACTAGCAGTCCTCATGCCTTGGCTTCTCAAGTGCTGGGATTATAGGGTGCACCACCATACCTGGTTCATACATCCTATTTCCAGATATGTGTGTATTATTGCTCCCTCTTCTTGCAACTACCTTCCACTCAAATTTGTATTATGTGAGGTTGTAGGTCTAATAGCTGTTTTGGTTCTTCCTTTCTTTCTTTCTTAGGTTTTCTTTTCCTTTTTTTGGTACCGGGGATCGAACTCGGGACCTTGGGCTTGGGAGGCAGGTGCTGGAACCACTGAGCTAAACCCCCAGCTATTTTTAGGTTTTCTGAGACAGGGTCTCTCTATGCAGTTCATACTGGCCTTGAACTCACTGTGCAGCCCAGGCTGGCCTGGAACTCACGTTGCTCCTCCTGCCTCAGCTTCCCAAATGCTGGGATTATAGGTGTGCAGCACCACACCTAGCTCAAGCTTCATCTCTTAACCATAGAATGAGGTCCCCTCATTGACCTTCAGCTGTTCTGTAAAATGGAACTGGTAACACCTAAGTATGTAACCAGAAGGAAAAAAACTCCAATCATTTGAATTAAGAATTAATTGTTATTAATTATTACTAATTCTGCAGCAATTTTTATATTGCAAGAGTGTGGCCAAATGTAAAAGTTGGAGATAGATTTTTATTTTGGAACAATGCCTTGATGGACTTCTTGATTATTAAAGTCAAAGCTATTCTCTTAATCTCTATGTAATTTTCTGAAAATAAAAGAGAATAGAGTGCTGACTGTAACTAGCATAACAGAGAAAGAAGAATTTTGAGTTTCCACGCGCAATTATGGAGTGAAGGGTTGAAGGACACATGACCTAGATGGAGGAGGCCGATGTAAGGAGAGACTGGCCAGGTGTGGTGGTGCACACCTGTGATCCCAGCACTCAGGAGGCTGAGGCAGGAGAATCACTGTGAGTTCAAGCCCAGCCTGGGCTGCAAAGTAAGTTCAAGCCCAGGCTGAACTGCATAGAGAAACCATGTCTCAAAAAAACAAAAATAAAAAAAAAATAAAAGGACAAAGAGGAGCTGGCTAATGAAGAGTCTCCAAAATGAGGTACATTGTCAAGGTCAAGAGAGGGCTATGCATGGTGAGAAAATCAGGATGTGAAATTGCCAGCGGAGGTTTAGGGTAGTGATGTCTTCCATTTGATATTTAGTTGTTGCCTCTTACTCTAAAGTTTCAACAAAAGTCTACTGCTCATAATAGACTGGTAGTAATAGCTCCTTTGGAAAATGAATTCCAGCAGTGCCAATGATAAGGGGAACTGTGTCCCCAAGAGGATGTGGCATCCATTATAGCTGAGACCAATGCCCAGTAGTAAGAGTAACTGTCACAGTTAGCATTTATTGTATGCTCATACTTTTTTTTCCCCCTTGTACCAGGGATTGAACTCAGGACCTTGTGCTTACTTACTTACTTGCTTACTTACTTACCCGGTGCCAATGAGCTAAATCCCTGGCCCTTATTGTGTGCTAATATGTTTTATGTGGATTTGAAATTTTTCTTAAAGCAGAAAAAGGAAAGAAAAAGAAAAAAATTCTTAAAGGAACCCTAGAAAGAGATACAAATCCCTTTACAGAAAAAGATTCACTATGTACAATAAGCACATTAAAAGGGCTCAACAGTGTTAGCCATGAGGAAAAGAAAAATAAAAATAGTGAGATAGCACTATACACCCACTAAAATGGGTAAAGTTGAAAAGTGCCATTCCAAGTATCAGCAGGGATGTGGAGCACCTAGAATTATTCTACCTAACATAGACAGTAGATTTGAATCCAGCCAAGAAATGGTTGCATTAAAGGTAACTGGGCTAAACATGACATTTGAAAGGCAGAAATTCATTAACTAGATGGAAAAAACCAAGACCCAACTATATGCAATTAATATGAAGTTGAAAATAAAATGGTATAGTTATACCATGCAAACAGTAGGATTATTGAGTGAACAACCTTGTCCATGTATCTGAAAAAGAATGTGTGTTCGGTGCTTAAAGGAATGCTGCAGATTTGTAGGGATCTCCTTTCTCTGACCTGGAGAAGAGAGCTCATAGCCTCATGATTCATAGAAGACTCAGTAGAGAAATGCCTGACATGGATATCCTGACAGCTGGTACTCCCTGCCCTACATCTTCTGATAAATAGGCAGTGCATATGCTCATCACATGTGTGATAAGTTCCTTAAGGACTACAACAAATGTCAATATATGACACACATGATAAGGAAGAAACACAGTTGAGTGATTGATGTATAAATTGTGGAATCAGATGACCCGAGTTCAAATCCTGGTTCTGTCTCTACCACACGGGTGACCTGTGTAAGGCTATAAATGTTGAATGCTGTTTGTAATTTTTAAAATTTGCAAGAAGTGGTGAAGCAAACTTGTTGCCTAGAAGGGTTGTTGTGGGGTGCAGCATCTGGAGAGATCAAGGCACCAAGTTCCCACTTCAGAAGCCTTCATAGCTCAGCTGGAGAAGCTTGCGATTCTTCCCTGTCTAGCATGGCCACAAAGAAGGTGTGGTTAGGGGTCCCTGGAGCAGCCAGTGTCAGTACCTCTGAGCCAACATGTAGGAAGTAGAGGTCTAGGGCTAACCTGGTGTCTGCCTGAAAGAAAGAGGCTGGGGTAGATGGTACCCATTTTCCCCTTTGGTGTCTTTCTTCCCCTCTTTTCTCTGGCACACCCTTTGTCATGTGTTTTAATGATGTGTTACAAACATTCCACAGAAAAGTGCATGGTTTGACAAGGAGGAGCAGGAAACTAGGAGAGTTCTCTAATTTCTTACCGCATTTCCAGTGTATTAGTCAGCTTTCCCTTTGCTGAGATACAGTACTCGACACCTATAACTTAATTTGGCTCACAGTTCAGGGGATTCAGTCTATGGTTGTACAAGATGGTGTTGCACATGCTGGTGACTTGGGCAGTAAAAGAATTTACCAAGACCATTGTAAAAATAAAGAGTTTATTTAAATCAAAGTATACTCTCAGGAAGGACAATGGGCAAGAGGAAGGGAAGTCTGCACACAGGAGTAGCAAGGGTGTTGTTAGAGGGAAAAGCGTGGGCTGGAAGGAGGGAGTGTCTTGGGCCCACGGACATAAGGAGAAATGCTAGGGAGAGAGCACTGTGGGTTCTTTGTCTCCTTTGGGAATATCAGCACACACCACTCCCAAGATAAGGTATGACCAGGGATAGAGACCAACGTAACAGATGATTGTTACAGGAAGGAAAGCCAGTGGCTATTTTGCTGCAAATTTCTGAAAACAGTTCATTTTGAAGCAGAGTAAAGGACTCTGATGCAGGGCCTAATGCACACCAAAATGGTCTCTGTCTGATTACGGAGTACTCCAGAGTCCTCTGGCTCCAAGGCAGGAACACCATGGTAGAAGGGTGTGGCAGAGCCAGTCTGCTGAGTTCATGGTGTCTGGGAAGACGAACAAGTGGACAATGCCAGAGACCAGATACAGTACCCAGGGCAATGCTCCAGTATCCACACAGACACACCCAGAGATGTGCTTTGCTAATGCCCTGGGCCCCTCCCATGTCAATCAAATTGACATTTAAATTTAACCACCACAGGGTCCAGGATGTAGATTGGCGGTACCTGACGTTGTGTCTGATTGGAGCTCGGGTGAGGTAGAAGGGCAGGGTAGTTGGGGGAGCTGGGAGAAGGAGGCCATGAATCACTTATAAATGGCACCCAAGCAGACCCGAAGCCCAAGTTCCAGGAGGGCGAACGAGTACTGTGCTTTCATGGGCCTCTTCTTTGTGAAGCAAAGTGTATAAAGGTTGCCATAAAGGATAAACAAATAAAATACTTTGTACATTACACTGGCTGGAATAAAAATTTGGAAGAAAAGGTTCCAGAAAGCAGAGTTCTCAAATACGTGGATACCAAACTACAGAAACAGCGAGAACTTCAAAAGGCCAATCAGGAGTGATATGCAGAGGGAAAGATGAGAGGGGCTGTTCCAGGAAAGAGGACATCTGGTCTGCAACAGAAAAATGTTGAAGTGAAAACAAAAAAGAACAAACAAAAAAACCCTGGTGATGGAGATGGTGGCAGTACGAGTGAGACACCTCAGCCTCCTCGAAAGAAGAGGGCCCTGGTAGATCCTACTGTTGACAATGAAGAAACACTTATGAACAGAGTTGAAGTTAAAGTAAAGATCCCTGAAGAGCTAAAACCATGGCTTGTTGATGACTGGGACTTAATTCCCAGACAGAAACAGCTCTTTCACCTTCCTACCAAGAAGAATGTGGATTCCATTCAAGATCAGGAAAATTATAAGAAATCTCGAGGAAACAAGGATAATAAAGAGTATGCTGTTAATGAGGTTGTAGCAGGGATAAAAGAATACTTCAGTGTGGTGCTGGGCACTCTGCTCCTCTACAAATCTGAGAGACCACAGTATGCTGAGGTCCTTGCAGGTCACCCTGATGCACCCATGTCCCAGGTGTACGGAACACCACATCTACTGAGATTATTTGTATGAATTGAGCAATGTTGGCTTGTACACCTCTGGATGAGAAGAGCCTTGCTTTATTACTGAATTATCTTCATGATTTCCTCAAGTATCTGGTGAAGAGTTTGGCAACTTTGTTTAGTGCCAGTGATTATGAAGTGGCCCCTCCTGCACACCATCAGAAAGTGGTGTGAGATGCTCACACCCGTGTTTGGATCTCTGTCAACACATTTTTGTTCCTAGTCCTTCCCTTGTGCAAATGATTTACTTTGAAGATGTTGGTGTATAACAGAGCTGATGTTTGCTTTGTTTGTTATTAAACAGAGAAAACAAAAAGGGGTTACAGCTCCTTTTTTTCTTTTTTCTGTTCATTTCAAAGTTCCTGCTGGGCATGGTGGCACATGCCTGTATTCCCAGAAACTTGGGAGGCTGAGGCAGGAGGTTCATGAGTTTGAGGCCAGCCTGCGCTACACAATGAGTTCAAGGATGGACTGAACTAATAGGGAGACCCTATATCAAAAAACCAAAAATAGCCAGGGATTTAGCTCAGTGGTTCCAGCACCTGCTCGAAAGTACAAGGTCCCGAGTTGGATCCCTGGTACCAAAAAAAAACCAACCAAAAATAAACAAATAAAGAAAACAAAACCCAAAGTTGCTACCAGTGTATTCAATGACAGACAGCAGACAGACATGGCGTAGTGTTTTATTGCCTAGTTGACAAAGCTGCTTTTGAATGCTAGTGGTTCTATTCCTTTTATAATACGTGTTAATGCTCTATGACAAAATGCTCTGACTCCTAGTGCCAAAGCACCAATTCAGTGTGTATAACTGAGCACACTCATCCATCTGTGCTCTTTTTTTTAAAATAGTGCTTAAAGAGCCCATCCTTTGCAAGTCATCATGTATTTCCTCAGGCATTATATCTTTGCTCAAATTGTTGAAGAATGGTGAATTGCTTCATGGTTTTTGAATTTGTGTCTAATGCACGTTTTAACATGATAGATGCAATGCATTGTGTAGCTACAGTTTTCTGGAGAAGTCAATCTTTTAGAAATTATTTTTCAGGTCTTCAGTAAATTTTTTCTTTAAATTTCAAAAAATAAATAAATAAGCTTAATCACCACAGCTAGGATCAGACAATGTAAAACTGCCCCTTAGATAACTTTCTAGTAAGCTTTGCCTCCACCCAGGCCTGAGCCGGAGCCAGTCTTTGTCCTTGTCTTCTTTGTTCCTCCCACTCTCTGGGTTTCCCCTTCAGATGGGACTCCCCCTGCTATGCATGCACATCTCCTTGATCTTGTACCCAGAAAGTTCTACAGGAACTCATGGCTTTCCCCTCCTAGTTTACCTCACCCCTTGAAGGCCTTATGCAATGAGCCCAGCTCAATACTCATCTCAGGGAGTGTGTGTGGGAGGAGTCTTCCTCCCCTTGATGCCACCACAGGGACTCTCTGAAAGATGGCACTTCATACTTGCTCTTCAATAGGTAGCTTCTCAGGAAAAGAAGAGTTTTCTCTTCCAGAACTAATGACTTTCCTCCCCATGCTACCTGCGTCAGCAGTTGCATCTTGTTAGCCTGAGCCATCCAATAATTCCCCTCTCCCATCCTTGGCTGAGATGAAGGCACTAGGAGATCGCCGAAAAAGAACTGTACAGGGCCGGGGATTTAGCTCAGTGGTTCCGGCACCTGCCTCGAAAGCAAAAGGTCTCAAGTTTGATCCCTGGTACCAAAACAGAACAACACAAAACAAAAAAAGAACTGTACAGAAGAGGGTTTCACATAGTGATCAATGTGCTGTTTTGGAGTGGATCTGACAGATGGATTCCAAGCTCTTGTGTATGGCAAGCAAAGAATTGCAATGCATACACTTAATGGTGAGGAAAAGCAGCTATGTTTATTGAAGGTCACCAAACAGAGAAATGGTGCTGGGACGACAGAAAAGACACATTGCACACTGAACAGACAAATCAGGCTTTGGGGTTCAAGAGTGAAAGGGAAGAAAATAAGGGTAGCATGTGCTTTGGTCTGGGGTTACATAGAATGGCCCTAGGGTGCTGCCCGAGCTCAAGTGGGTGGAAGGAGTGATTCCCTCAGCCCCCAGTGTTCTCCCTGCATTAACAGGGCAGGACTATCAGAGAAAGAACCACCAAGCAGCCGGAGGGCCATCAGCATTCCGGCTCCTTGGCAGCTCGGTAGTTACAGTGTCTTTCCCAAGCCCCAACTCTGTCTGCTGCAGTCAGCTTTGGAGAAGGGCTAAGGAGAATATGTAGGGCAGCAGCTCACGTTGGAGGCAACAGATCTGAGGACCTGCCAGCCTGCAGCACCCCTGTTGCAATTACAAAGATCAAGTCTATGGAGTGGAAATCTGTCCTGGGAGCCTTTTCCTTACTGGCTATAGTGAGAGTGATATAGGACCTTCAAATGATATAGGGGAAATAATATAACATATAACTCCCAACCTGCTAGATGTGCAATACGCTGAGTTCATGTTCCCCCAAATCAAAGAATGAATTCTGAGCAACAGTGGAGCTTAAAAGTAGGAAATTTTGAGGCGGCGGCGGGGGCGGAGGAGGAGGAAGAGGGCGGAGGGTAGCGGGATGGGGGTCCCGCGGCGGCGGGCGCTGAAACTCCGGGTGGGCGTCCATGGCGCTGCTGCACTGACAGGGCCGGGAGTAGCCTGCCTTCTGCTCTCACCACCTCAGAAAAGCCGGTCCTTCCCCAGGGAGCCAGTTTCTCCCCAGGCCCCTGAGCCATGCCCAACGCGGCGGCCCCGGACAAGCCAGGTATAAGTTAATTATTTGAAAGCAACTGAAAAATGGATCCAGACATAATTCGAATGTACTCTTCATCCTCACCGCCACTAGATAATGGAGCAAGGATAATGATGACGGGGACGAATTTGGGGAATTTGGTGGATTTTCAGAAGTTAGCCCTTCTGGCATGGGGTTCGTCGACTTTCATACACCAGATTTTACCCGTCCCAAGGAAGAGTTTATATCTTCAAATCATTTTATCCCAATTCACGATTTCTCAGAAAATGTAGATAGCCTTACAAGCTTTAAGTCCATGAAAAATGGTAATGATAAGGACATCACTGCTGAACTTTCTACTCCTGTGAAAGGACAGTCTGATGTTTTACTTTCAACCACCAGCAAAGAAATAATTTCATCTAAAACTTTAGATACTTCCATTGATGGCATGGAAAGTCCAGATTTAAATAGAGTAGTAGAGCAGAAACAGAATGTTGGAACACCTGAAAGTTTTTCTCTAGGAGATTTTAGAACTGATACGAACATGGTTCATCAAAACAAACAGTTAGAGAACTGCAATGGTGAAAAGCCTCCTTGTCCGGAGGTTCTAACAAATGGGTTTACAGGGTTGGAAACTAAATCCACAGGGAACAGATGATCTGGACAGTGTAGCTGATTCAAAGATACAGAAACCTCTTAGCACTCTTAGCACTGAGTATAACTTAGACTCTGCGCCTAGTCCTGCTGAAGGATTTTCAGATTTTGCTACATTTTCCAAAAAGGAAAGGATACAACTAGAAGAAATAGGCTGTGCAGTTTTAAATGATAGAGATACATTATTCAGGAAAACAACAAAATTAACAGAGTCGATGAAGTGAATTCTATAAAAGAAGAATCTTTGGGTAGAAGCTTTGATGATAAAGGAGATACTGATGGAGAGGATACTTGTGTTTCAGAAATAGGCATAGTGTCTAGCAGAGGTTTTAGTGTTGAAAAAGAAGGCCTTCCAACACTGCAATCAAAGTCGTGGAGTTTGGTAGACTCAGCTGATGATTCAGAAGCCATTAGGAGAGAACAGTGTAGAACTAAGGAAGAACTTGATTTATTTTCTGCTAAATAAGCTGACCTATGCATGGATTCTATTAAAACTTCTGATGCTGATGAAATTGGTTCTTCCAAAGAAGAAAGAAAGTTTACTAACTCCCAAAGCCTAAGCACTGATCCCACAGAAGAAAATGTTTTGGGTGATTTTGTAAGTGTAAAAAATGCTGAAAGCAGTAATGACTTTGTAACTTGCAGTGATACCAATGAGGATGATTTTGGTGATGTTGGCACAGCCAGTGGCACCACTCCACCCCTCATTACTGGTACTCAAGATTCAATGAGATGTCACTTTTGAAGAGTCTTTAGAGCACTTTCCACATTTCAATGAACCAGGTGATGACTTTGGAGAATTTGGGGATACAAATGCTACTTCTTGCCAAGAGGAAATGGTATTTAGTGAGTCAGACCTAAAACATACTTCTGATAGTTTATAAGAGGAATGTCAGATGGCAAGAAAGTTGAGTGAAGCTGGCACTGAACCTGTTTCAAAACTGAAAAATAGGCAAGACAGTGAGTTTGGAGATTTTGATTCTGGGCCAAATATTCAAGATGACTGCAATGCTTTTCAAGACTCTAATGATTTTGTGGACTTCAGCTCAGCTGGTCCTAGACAAGTTGTAGATTGGAATGCTTTTGAGGATGAACAAAAAGATGGTTGTTCTTGGGCTGCTTTTGGAAACCAACAGGCTCCTGAAGCTCATCATCGAAAGGAAGTCTGGCAGTCACATAGGACAGATGAAAATATTGAGACTCCGGGAACCTCCAAGATGCACAGTGTCCCTTAAGCAACTTCCAGAGGAACCGTTGCTAGTGGTCATTTACAGGAATCAACCACTTCAGTTCAGAAAGCTTTACTAAACCGCCTGGAGCAAATTTTCGAAGGATGTTTTCCTTCCATATCTGTCCCTGATGCTGAAGAGGAAGTTACTTCCCGGAAGCACTTGCTGGAGACAAGCACCTTACCAATAAAAACAAGAGAGGCCTTAGCTGAAAGTGGAGAGCTGCTGGATGTGTGGACTGAACTACAGGATATCCATTATGCACATGGCTTGAGATACCAGTGGGGTGGCTCCTATAGCAACAAGAAGCTTTTGTGTACCTTAGGAATAGACACTCGAAACAGTCTCTTCACAGGGAATAAAAAGCAGCCTGTTATAGTGCCCATGTATGCAGCAGGATTGGGTATGTTAGAGCCCACCAAGGAACCATTGAAACCATTACCAGCTGCAGAAAAAATTGCTTCCATTGGTCAGACAACCACCATGACAGCAGAGATGAACACATGCACATCTGATCAATTCCAGGAGTCTCTACTACCTGTCCAGTTTGATTGGAGTAGCAGTGGCCTTACTAAGCCTTTAGGTGGTGTGGATCCAGAATTGTATGAGTTAACAATCTCTAAGCTGGAAATCTCCACCTCAAGCCTCAAAGTGACTGATGCATTTGCGAGACTCATGTCCACAGTACAGAAGATGAGCACATCTACCAGGAAAACAAAAAGAGAAGAACACTTGAGTGAAGAAGCTATCAAGGTGATCACCAGGCTTCCTGACTTGATGTTCATGCATGCCAAGGTATTGATGGTCCCAGCCACATTAACACCTTCCACAAGCTCCCACGGTCAAGCAGACCGATAACTGCTGAGAACTGGAGGGTTGCAATGCTTTGCCTCTCCTCCATCCCTTCTCTACCATCAAAAGCATATCTGCTCTTAATTTTTTAAAAAAATTCAAGTTCAGCTGATTTGTTGGTAAGCTGCACTAGAAAGGTATACATAGTAATGTGTATTTATTTACATACTGAATTCCTAAATTTATATTAAAAAATGTAAATAAGTGGGAGTGAACATTTTTGAAGATGTATTCTTTTTGTGTTGCTGGGGTGTATACATTTATGTCTTTGTGAAATACATTGGTGATGTTCTTCTTATAAAACTTTTGAAATAAAAAAAGAAACTTAAAAACTCAAATCTCTACTGTCTGTGAAATCCCCTTCAGTCTTTTCAGATTGCATTGAATGGCCTCTTAATTTTTCATATCCTATGTTTAATTACTTTTACTGTCATAAATAAGGTCCAGAGTCCCTGTTTGATTTTTTAAAAAATTTTGTGTGTGATGATTTGTTTCAGATCTGGCATTTATTAATATTTTGGGGCTCTTTTTTACTCTTTTCAATGTGGCATATAGCTATCTGACCTTTTGTAAGGTATCTCATTGATTACTCTTTTGTTATAGGGTATAGATCATTGTTGGAACTTGATTGGAGGGGTTTAAAGAGATTGTGTCTGTTTTTAACATCAATTTGATTTAAAGAAGGACCACATTCTATGAATGTCTTGCAATGAAATTGTTACTGACTTTTTGTTGTTGTCGTCCTGTCATACCACTAGTTTCTGAGGATTTTGCACAGTGTAAAATGACATAAACATAGATTGCTATGGTTTAGGCTGTATATACAGTAAAAACTATGGGTTTTAAATGTTTGGGGAAATTCCTATGGAAAAAAGAGAGACATGTAGAAGAACCTCTAACAAGGTTAATGTGCATGGCCAAGGTCTTTTGAGATTTCAGTGTGTAAATTTCCTTTTAGCTTACACAAAAACAAAATAATTTAAAAGAGTAGGAAATTTTACTGAGGGAGACATAGCTCCTAAGAGGGTTGCTGTGGACTCCACGTTAAAGAGGAAGTTTTATAGAGCCAAATCATGAAGTGGGTACAAAATTATAATCAACCAATAAGATTACAAGTATAGTTGCCTAGGTAATATTGATCCAATGGGAAGCAAGCTACCTAACAAGTTGACATCATTAACCTTGATTGATAATCTATAGTCTTAGTCTTGTCTTTAGTCTTAGCTTCGTAATTTTAGTCTTAGTCTTAATGGGTAGGAGAGGATGGTTGTCCCTAATGAGGAAATGATTTATTTATATGGGGAAATCTCAAAAGGATGATACCAATAATGTCAAGCTTCCATTTATCTCCTAGGGAAGCATGCAAATCTGGCCATTGTGACTTTAATCTTCTTCAAATGCACCTCCAGCCACAGTTTTGATGTGCTCATCTTCTGCACTGACTCCCTCAAGGGTCTAGCCCTGGCTGACTGCCTACAAAATTTCTTCTTTTTTTTTTGGTACCAGACATCAAACTCGGGTCCTTGTGCTTGTGAGGCAGGCGGCGGAACCACTGAGCTAAATCCCCAGCCCCTAAAATTTCTACCTGTTAGCTGTCTATAATAAGAGTACATAAGGCCCACTTAGCCAAGGTACATCGGTAACTATTAACAGAGGCAGCACTGCCAAGAAGGAACATGTATCGGCAGACATTCCTGTTCCTCAACATCAGATCTCCCAGCCTGCTAGAGAACTTCAGCTGGAGGGACCAGCTCCATACCTGTGTTGGAGATATGTCTGTTCCCATCTGTAGCCAGACTGCTGGGACACACCTGACCAGAGCACATCTGCAGCACTGAGGGTTCCCTCATGCTCAGAGCACTTGAGTTCTACTCATTCAGAGCACACATGTCACAAGGGAGGGGGCGGCACAGTAACTATGATGGAAAATCTTCTCTTCCTGTGTCTGGAAGCACTTGGGCCCACCTGGCCAATGAGCATGTGTCCTGAGATATTCCTGTTCCTGATTTCCGCCAGCCCTTCAGAGGAACACATCTGCTGCTGTCAGAGAGATTGACACCATGCTTGTGACTGGAGATGCCACAACAGTACAGTCAGAGCACTATGGGTCTTGTAGTCTGGTGCATAGGTTTGGTATGGTGGAAAAAGCACCATACACTGTATTTGGGGACACTTCTGCTCCTTTCATTGTTTAGAGCAGCTGGGGTGCTCATCCCAGAGCACATCTGTTGTAGCTAAGAGTACAATATCCTGCACTTTGCAGAAGACACCTCTATTCTCCCTTACCTGGGATGTAAGCCAGGTTATCTACTTCCGTTGACTGTTTTGTTTTGTTGAGAAAGGGTCTCACTATGTAGCTCAGGCTGACCTTGAGCTCACTGTGTAGCCCAAGGTGGCCTTGAACTCATGGCAATCCTTCCACCTCAGCCTCCTGAGTGCTGGGATTACAGGTGTGCACCATGATGCCAGCTCGAAATGTTTTAGTATTTAAGTCAATATGTGTTAAGAAGATTTTTTGAAAACTATTTTCTACATACCATTATTGTACAATTGAAAATTAGAGTTGGAAACATACCATTTACATATCCCATAGAATATTTAGGAATATATTAGTAAAAGCTGTGGATAACCTATACACAGAAAGCTATGTAAACTTTCTCTTTTTTTTTTTTTGGCCTTTTCTTCCATTTTATTTCATATTCCCACCACAGTAATGACTCCTTTAATTTAAACTAAAAATCAGAGAGGGCTCCTGAAAGGGTGGCAGTAAAGGAAAGGTGGTGTCAAAGAGCGAGGGGCAGGTGGGATAGGGAATCAGCGAATCCTCTTCACGGGGCTCTGGAAGTTGCTGGCGGCTTGGAGCTAGAGCTGGTAAGCCATTGGATGGATCTTGAAACCGTAGAGCCTGGGCACAAACTGGTTGGCAGGTCGCTTGGGCCGTACTCAGGATGCACCATGAAGAGCATGTGAGGGAAACCGGTGCCGAAATAGGCGCCATCCGTGTGATGGTGCCTTGAGGACTTGGGTGTCTACACATCCATGCACTTGGGGCAGTAGAGCTTCACCATGGCCTCACCTGGGATGTCCGAAAGGCCGATGGGAAGCATTGGCTGGTTCTCACAGTACACACGGGGGCAGTAGCCAAAGTCTCCCTGCTGGTACTTTTCCAGTATCTTGGCCATGCCACGGTTGGTGAGGATGTAGCAGGCATGGATCAATCCATAAAGCATCTCAGCTGCCCGCTCAATCAGGTCGCTCTGGTTGGGGTTGTCTACCAGCTCTTCATCAGGCTCCAGGTCCAAGATCATGTCTAGAGCTTGTCGATAGTGAGGCACCTGTTCATTGAGCCCAGTAAGATTAAATTTGTCTTGGATGTAGTCTTCATTCACTTCACAGAGAGAAGTGCCACAGAGCCCACAGAACCAGGAAATCCAGGACACCTCCTCTGAGCTACTCATCTTTACGTCGGCAGCGGAACGGGAACCGGGAACCGGGAGCTGGGTGGGGGAGGGGAGCTGCTGCTCGCGAGCAATGCTGTGGACCGCCGAAGCCTGTAAACTTTCCCTTAAAAGACCAGAAGACAAATATAAAAGCTTTTTTGGTCACTTCTGCCCTTTCACATACTCTTTTTTAAAAAATTTAACTCCCCCCCCCCGCCCCTTCACAAGTGTTACATCTCTGTAATTAATAACTGGCCTTAGAAACAAAGATAGGGGCCAAATTCAGCCCATAGGCCATGGTTTCTTGACCTGTTACAAAATATTACTGAGAGAAAATGTTAAAGGACTTATATTTAAGGAGATCTATGTCATCTTCCTGCACTGAAAAAAGTTAGTATTGATAAATTATAAATTGTGGTCAAGACTCTGAAGTAGTCTTTGTAATTATTATAAGAAATATTGATACTCTTAGTCAGATCAAGGGCCCATTGAGGCCAGTGGTCAACATTTGAGTCAAACCAAAAAAGAAACATCTTTCAGTAGGCAGCATAGGTATTCACTACAGATATACCACGGGCTAAGGACAATGAAAAATGATAATAATGATGTGCACATCTGTAGGATCAGATGCCCTGGCTAGCATTCTGGCAAGGCTACTACCACCAGTGTGTTCTGAGGAAAGCAAATGGTGTTGTGCTAAACTCATTAAAGTAAGCAAAAGAAAAATAAAACAAAACCTGTTTGGCAGGCAGGGCTCATGTGGGTGGAGTGCGACATCAAGGCAAGTCCCAGCTCATCATGCCCTAGCCATTAATCTCTCCAGGGTGGCCTCAGAAAGAGCACCTGAGTCTAGGACTTGGAGAGGTGCTTAGTGACAATCTCAGAGGAAGCAGGGGCCTGAGCACTGAGCTACCTGATGGTGGTGGTGGTGGTGCTCACGTTATCAGTGACAACCGCCTAAAGAGGCTTCAGCTTTTTGCTCTCCATGATACTCTTGTCCCATAAGTTGTCTCCTCTTTGCCTTAGGACTGGTATTTCTCCTGGCCTCTTTGGAGTGCATGAGTCACCCCTAGAGACAGCACAGCCGTCTGCCCTGTCCTCAAGCCTGTCTATCATTTCTGGTTCTCACAGAGAGTCTAGTCTCTATCTTGGAAGGGCCTGGTCTGCTCCTGTATTATGGCTCTGAGGCTCTGTCTAGGTAGCTATAGATTAAAAGTTCGGATAGACCAGCAAGATCCTGTCTCGACAGAAAAAGATTTTAAAAAGAGGCTGGGGATGTAGCTCAATGTGAAGGCCTGAGTTCAAGCCCTAGTACCACATATACCAAAAAAGAAAAAAAGGTATTGAAATATTGTATATATGATCTAGATCAAGGTTTCTCAAATTGGCAGTGTAGGCCCTTGTGGAAAAGAGTAAATAATGCTTATGTTTTATTATTAGTGTGATATTCATATACATTCCTGAAGTTATCTCAAGCTCAAAAAATTTAAACTAAACTAATCTTCTATCTACAAGATTATCAAGACCGTTCTCTTCAGATTTTCCATGGCTTCATTATGGAGATTACCACCTGTGCTGCAACTATTCCTTTGTACCAACAAATCCACTCTCCACTCTGCTCTGTGCTTCAAGTAGAACTCTAATTATTTGCAATATAATTACTTGCATAAGTTCAATAAAAATCTGTTATTACTGCAACAGGACATAATTGGAAACACTGATTATATTTAGGCTTTGACTGAAAGATCATTTTTGAGAATGATGTATAAAATCAGATTACAATGAGACAGTTGTAATGATTTAAGATAGACTTATGGAGATATGCTTACAAGGTTCTCTTGGAAAAACCAACCCAATAGTCTCTGTCTTACTGCGCTTCCGGTTACAGATGAGTGAAGGTCACTTCCTGTAAGGCCCAGGAAACAGGAAGAAATTCACCAGGTCTATAGATATTGAAGGTTAAATCTATTGACAAGTTCTTGATTATCTTCCCAGCCTCAAAAAGCTTTTAAAGTTTAATCTTGGATTCCTTATTAAATGTTCCAGTAAGGCAAATTTTAAAAGGCCTATATGTTCTGTACCATTCTTCTGAATTTATGTAAATAATGAGGCCAACTCTAAAAGAAATCAGACTTATATTTTGTAAATAAAAGTCCAATGGGTGGTGATTGTAGACTGACTTGTTTCAATAGGAAACTATAGTGCAACTTTTGGGTAATAAGATCACAAACTTGTTCATAGTCTTTGAGCTATTTTTATTTCTTGGTAAATTCTATTTTAAGTTATGCTTTGTAACACATTTTGTCAGTAACTAGTGCTCCGATTTTTTCCTACTCTACTAATTTGCCATCACTGAAAATTAAAATTCTTCCTTTCCAAAAGCCCTACAAGCTGAAGTTAGATGACTTGACATAAACTTCAGAGAAATCACAACAGATTGTGTACTGGCGACCTTTGTGCATGCTACTGTGTAGGCTACTCAGAAAATTTTATGGGAACATGCAATCCCATCAATAGATAGTCATGCTACAAATATCCAACCATTAACCTTTCTTGAAAAATTATTTTCATAGAAACCCCCTTCACTGCTTACCCGACTTTCACAACCGGCAAAATTTCCCTACTATCAAGTCTCAATAGATGGTTCAGCTGGTTCTTAAAGGGTGACTGACTGAGAAATAGATGGTTTAAAGGAAAGTAGAATGTCTCTTTTTCCCTCTGACAAGAGCAAGGATAGAAAAAGACTGTTCTTCACTAAATTTTAGTCAGGTACCTTTAAGTACTATAAGCTTGAGCCTTGGTGTTCCTCCTTATTGGGCCTCTGTTGCCTAGATGTAGATGTAGCAAGAATCTTGCTACATCAGTTTAGCCATAATTTTCCACTGCATATATCTGATCAACCTGCATTTATGAGTGATCAAGGTCCTCATCTCACACCATCCAGGTGATATCGGATCACCCTGGCCTGCTTTCAGCAAGAATCCTGTTGGGTCTGTTTGAATTGAGTGCCTCTCTGAAATGAACAGACAATTCTCAGATGAAGAAGTAGAAACATCAAATAAATATATGAAAAAATGTTCAACATCACTGGTCATTCGAGAAATACAAACTAAAACAACTCTGAGATTCCATCTCACCCCAGAAATGGCTGCTACCAAGAAATCAGCCAATAACAAATGCTAGGGGTGGGGTGGGGGAAAAGGAACTCTTCTCCACTGTTGGTGGAAGTGTAGACTGGTGCAACCACTGTGGAAATCAGTGTGGAGAGTCCTCAAAAACCTATAACTAGAGGTTCCATTTGACCCAGCCATTCCCCTTCTTCGTATCTTCTCAAAAGAATTGAAAGCATCTGAGCCAGGGATTTAGCTCAGTGGTTCCACCACTTGCTTCGCAAGCACAAGGACCTGAGTTCAGTAGTCCCTGGTACCATTAAAAAAAAAAAAAGAATTGAAAGCATCACACCACAGAGATATATGAACACCCATGTTTATAGCAGCACAGTTTGTAATAGTTAAATCTTGGAAGTAGCCCAAATACCCATCAACTGACGAATGGATAAAGATGTGTTTTTTTATACAATGGAATACTACTCTGCCATAAAGAGGGATGAGCTTCAGACATTTATAGCTAAATGGATGGACCTTGAGACCATACTCTCTTAAGTGAAATAAATCGGACACACATGTTTAAATACTTCACTGTTTCTCTGGTGTGAGAAACTGAAGTGGAAATAAGGACTAAAATGTATAATAGATATTGGGAAATGGGAAGAAAATGTTCAAATGGGAAGGGGAAAAAGGGAGGAGGAAGGAAGGAAGGGACAAGAAAAAAAGTGAAATTAGAAGGAAAACTGGAAACAAAGCTTTTGTACATAGGGAGGGGAGGGGCCTTGAGGGGAAGGGAAAATGGGAAAAAAGAGATGGGGTGTATCATGTACAGGTGCAAATTCTCTATGATGAGCGCTACCATTATGTATGCCTAAAATGTACCAATAAATATTTTGCTAAAAATAAATAAATAAATGGAATGCCTCTCTGATGATTCTTGATGTTTTCTCTTAGCGATTTTCTATCCACTGACCCTTGTCCTGCTCCTTTTCTATAAATCCAAACTAACACTTGTTGTGTTCAGATTTTTTTGGTTTGTTTTGGGACAAGGACTCGTTATGTAGTTCAGGCTGGCCTTGAACTCACTATGTAGCCCAGGCTGTCCTCAAACTTAGTCATCCTCTTGCCTCAGCCTTTTGAGTGCTGGGATTACAGGTGTGGGCCACCGTGACTGGTTCTGCTTTTACTATTTTAAGTATAGTCTGGTTCTGTTTTTTTTCTTTAAAATATGTAAGACCATCAAGTAAGAAATACTACTTAGATAAAACAGTGTTCCTTCTGGGTTGAACACAAACAATGGCTTCACATGTTGGAAAGTTTCTGTCAGAATTAGTGTCAAAGTGATATCTTGGTCCACAACCCAGACCCAACATCTATCCCATCGGCTTCAAATGTACTGAAGGTGACAAAACTAAATCATACATCTTCACCCTCCACATATTTGAAGAGAAACAGGAAAATATTAACTTCCAGTTAACAGGGGGTGCAAGTTTATTTCAGAATGGCATTAAAATATTGCATGCTTATTTGATTTTACAACTTGAACAGTACATGAAATAATGACTTCAAACATTTGGAGTGGGCTCAAATCTGAACACAAAGCCAGGGGTGGTGGCACACACCTGTAATTCCAGCACTCAGGAGGCTGAGGCAGCGTTGCAGAGAGTGATCCTTTGCAGACTACACTGCATGGAAATCTGAGTGTGTCTTTTTGTTTCTTTCCTTTCCTTTCTTTATTCTTTTTCTTCTTCCAAGCACTGGGGATTGAACTTGAACCCAGGGCATTTGTATCGAGCTACATCCATCTTCAGACCTTTATAATTTTGAGACAGGGTCTCGCTAAGTCACTCAATTGTTCAGTCTGGGCTCGAATTTAGCCTCCTGGAATGTGGGATTACAGGCTTGTGCCACCAAGCTCTGTAAGAGGCGTGAGATCAGCAGGCGTGGGGTACAGCCTGAAGTCCTAGTACTCTCCGACGGTGAGACAGGATTACAAATTCAAATTCAAACCCCACTCTGGGGAATTTAGCAAGACCCTGTCTTCAAGTAAAAAAAAAAAAGGGCTAGGATGTAGCTCACAGCGAAGGTCCTTCTTCAATGCACAGCACTGGGAAACAAAAAAGAGGTGTGTTCACTGTTTGGACTTTCGAGTCCGTCTTTCTCAAAGCCCTTCTGGATGTCTCCGCTTGTAGTTGGTAGTCCACAAAGCCAAGGCCTTTGTCCTTCGGGGACTACATTACCCAGAGGACTGTGCGCCACACGCCTGCGAAGTTCGACCAATGAAAGGGCGTTTCCGTGCGATCGACGTGCGTCAAGGCGGAACTTCCGGCGCACACCTGGTGACAGTCATCTTGGTCTTTCTGGTGTCTGTCAACTCCGAGCTCTTTTTCAGCGGTCAGTGGAGCGCGAGATAGTGATCAGGACGACCGGAGAGCCAGTGTTGTCCCCGCTGACAGAGGCGGTTCTGAGGATTACCGAGGGCGCTGCGGCGTGACAGCGGTTTTGATAGAGTCTGCCTCTCCTGGCTTTACCCCCACTTACAGGCTTTGATGGTGACGCTTGCCCGGAAGGACCCGGCTCAGGTTAGTATTGCGTCCCCTAAACCGATCTAATAGGTTTAGACTCCCACCCCCCCAATCCTAAAGACCCCGATGGTGCGCACGCGCTCATTTTTCTTTCAGTCAGGAGGTGGCGCGCTCCTGGTTGCGTTCCCCGTTTCTGTCACTCCGCGAGCTGGAGAGTGGAAGGGGCCGGCATGTGAAGAGGCTGGAGTTGGGATTGCGTGGAGCTTTAAGGAACTTGAGGCCTGTCTCCTGTTTTTAGGAAAGAGATTGCTAGGGGATGAGTCACACGTGGCTTGGCAGGCAGAGAGGGGGATGAGTCACGCGTGGTTTGGCAGCCTGAGTTGGGGGGGGAGGTGGGGTGCGGGGGGTGAGTCACACGTGGCTCGGCTCCCTGTGCGGTTAGGCCCACATTCTGAGGATGCTGTGAAGGGTTATCCTTGGGGGATATTAACCGAGAGATTCGCTGAGTTGAGATTTTAAAAGGTTTCCATAGATTTTAAGGTTTTTGCCAAGGACTGGGGAGAGGAGCGATAGAGTGAAAGTTAAGAGACCTTGAGGAGGCTACGGCTGCAGACTCCTGAATAATTGCTGTGGTGTAGGCCTGAGCCATAGTGTCACCGGCTGCTGCAGGTCCTTGCTTCATTGATAATGCAAGTTAATACTGAAGCAGGAATTTGCAAGGAGGGGAAAGATTTAATTGGACTGTAAGAAAAGTTAGGGACTTAATTAAGCTTGAGAAACTGACAAAGTTCTTTTATGCTGGCCCCATAATGAAAAGAGAAGATAGGCAAAGGCTTCAGTTTAAGAAACTTATAGTGGCACAGATTTGAAGAGGTGGCTTAAATTGGCCTATAGAAAAACCAAGACAGGTTTTTCTGGATTGGACTAGAGGCTGGTTGTTCATGATCTCAATGGCCCCTTCTGTGCCATGGCTCCGGGAGAAGTCCGTTTGCTTGAGGGGGCACTTAAATTTCCATTAGATGATGATTATGATTTTTTTTTTTTTTTTTTGGTACTGGGGATCGAACTTGGGACCTTGCGCTTTCGAGGCAGGCATTGGAACCACTGAGCCAAATCCTGGCCCTAGATGATTATTTTTGCTTGGAACAGTCTCAATCTTGTGAGACTACTGGAAGCCATGGTGACACTCAATTTAGGGCAATCGATTTGGAAACTTGATGACTTGGAGACTTCTAGGCATGGTCCAATGTCCCTGTAAATCCCTTATCTTGAAATTCTGTCTTAAAAGGGGATGAAATTATGTAAATTGAGGAACAATCGACTTGTTTTTCCAACATTTAGACTGACGATTAACATTCCTATATACAGTGCTGGAAAGGGATTTGACCCAAAGTTTTAAGATAACAAAGGGTACAAAATAAAGGTCAAGCTTTGTTCTGCTTTATCGGATATCTCTGTAGGCCCAATCAAAGAGTCAGTGATTGGGGTTTGTTTTGTTTTGTTTTTTTACAAAAACGTTTGTCTTTTTAAGTCCCTGACTGCTTCTGAAGGAAATACAAACTGTGCTGTCACTGCACTGGGTCCAAGGAGGTCCCGCAAAGCAGAGATGGGGAACTTCAGCTCACCTCACCCATGGAACAGGTTGAAGGTTCGATAACTTCCCTCACAGAAAAAGAATTTCCAAGATGTGTCAGTGAGAGGTATAAAGGCAGAATTAAACAGGTACATACTCAGAATAGTGTGCGGGCCCTTGAGAGAGGCACACTATGTAGACTTAGGTATGTAGTCAAGTGGGTAATCTTGGATGTATATGCCTACCATCTGTCAGGTTACCCAACTGGCAGGCTGTGTTAGAATGCAAATCCCCTGTGGTTGAAGTTGAGATATGCCCATTTTCTGTGGGAGGAAGTGTAATATACAGGTGACAATCACAAGCCCAGGGTTAATGTGTTTTTAAGACCCTTAGAAAAAAAGTGTGTGGGGATTGAGTTTCCTGGAAAGGAAAAAGGCTTGAGTAACTTTTGTGTCCTGAAGCTGCAGTTCTTAACAGTTTTGTTTGTTTCTGAGACAGGGCCTAGCTGTGTGGTTCAGGTTGGCCTTGAATTCACTGTTTTGCCCAGGCAGGCCTCAAACTCGAGGCAATCCTCCTGCCTCAGCCTCCCAAGTGCTAGGATTACAGGCACGTGCCATAACACCTGACTTTAACAGTTTTAACATTACAATTTTCATTATCTCCTTTTTACCTTTTTTTCCCCTCAGTCCTGGGGATTGAACCCAGGGCTTTCACACTAAGCTGTATCCCCAGATCTTTTCTTGGTTTGAGACAAGAAGTCTCCCTGTATTACCAAGGCTGAAGTTGAATTTGGAATCCTCCTACCTCAGTCTCTCAGAATGCTAATATTAATTACAGGCATGCACCACCATGCCTGGTTTATACTGGCATTTTTATCAATATGGCAGACCTATACAAAAAGCCAGATGTTTACCCAAGGGATAAATATGTTCCTTGGCGGGGACACATGGAAATATACTAAGATAGGTTGAAGGACATATTTTTGAAAAAGTTAGTGGGATTGGGCATATGGACCTCTAATGGCTGTTGGTTAACATGTTAGAGGGGTGGCTGGAGACTACCAGTGACGGCTGGTGTTCTGTTTAAAGCTCCTTTTTATATTCAGTTTAGCTCTATTCTTATATTACTATTAATTATTTTACCTTTTGCACGTACTTTTTTGCTGGGTGTTTAGGACCAAGGCACAGTGAGACCTGTGTTAGTTGGGGATAGTAGCTTTATGTAGGAAGCTGTATCCAAGAGTATTTGTTAGAGTTCTTCTTTTGTGAATCTGGCTGTAAATACTGTGGGTTTTATTTTATATAGCTATACAGATATACACACATACACATGCTCAGGGTTTTTTTTTTTGGTACCGGGGATCAAACTCAGGACCTTGCTCTTGTGAGGCAGGCAGTGGAACCACTGAGCTAAATCCCCGGCCCAGGTTTTGTTTCTTGAAGCAAAATGTAGAACCCTTTATTAGGTGTACATAGGCTAATAGCACTGACAAAAGTCAAAGGATAGCTTTAGGTCTTCTACAAGTTTAGGAAATTGTTAATGACCACAGAGAGACTTACCCAGAAAACAAGTGTATCTCATTTATACAATTAAAAAAAATGTTTAGTCAGAGCCAGTAGATGTAGGTCAAGTTTTTTTGGTTTTTGTTGTTGTTGTTGTTTGGGGTTTTGTTTTGTTTTTGTTTTTGTGGTACTGGGGATTGAATCCAGGGCCTTTGCACTGAACTACATCTGCAGACATTTTTCTTATTTTTTATTTTGAGACCAGGTCTCACTAAGTTGCCCCAGCTGGGCTGGAACTTGTGATCTTCCTGCCTTGGCCTCCCACAGTGCGCTCCAGCGTGCCTGGCTATATGTAGAAATAAGTTTTAAATGGCAGGGCTGAATTGTATCAAATACAAAGCAGAGATGAAAAAGGTTTTGATCATTTTATATATGTTTAATGTTTAGATGTAATGTACGTTGTATAAAAGAGCGGTTATTAGTTGCTTTGTATTAAACTTTCATACATTTAAGTTTATATACTAAACTTTGACAAAACTTAGACTAGTAAATTTAGTATTCAGATGAATACAATTGACTTTATAACAAACTGACATTTAAATAAATTTAACTTCCTTAAAACTTTTAAAAAAGTAATTAAAAACCCAGTAGCAGAAAATACAGAAAATTATCTTGATAAAATATAAAAGCTTTGTTTTACAGTCCAGTTTTTATCAGTTTTTACCAAGAGCAGATTAATATTTTAAGAAAGTTTTGTCTGTATAAGAATTTTGAAAACTATAAACCTTTTAATTTTATTTATTTATGAGGTCTTGAAATATAGCCCAGGCTGGCCTCAAACTCGGTGATCCTCTTGCCTCAGCCTCCAAGTGCTGAGATTATAGGCTTGTACCACCATGATCTACTAACTTAATTATAGACAACTCAATCACATGTAACAGTTTTAAAAAATAATATTTGTTGGGGTAGGGTGCAATAAAACTGGGGCAAACCAGAAGGGTCCCCCATCATTGGAGAAAACTGAAGCAAATTGGTTCAAGCAGCTTGGTTTTCAGCCAGGGAGGGGGATAGTTTTATCTGGTACTCCCTTGGGAAATTTAAATTATAATTTTAAAATACAGAATTATATATTAGAATTTTAACTCTTAGTAACCTTAAATAATCTTAAACTTTTTAAAACACATTTAGTAGATTCAAACATTTTGTCTTTTTGTAAACTTTAAGCCAAGAATATTGAATTTATATTTAACAACTTAGTTGCTTTTATAAACATTTGTAAGGATTAATCTCCCCCCCTTTTGGTATCAGGGATCAAGATCAGGACCTCAAGCTTTCGAGGCAGGCAGCAGCACCACTGAGCTAAATCCCCGCCCCCCCATTTTATGTACTTATTTTAACAATTATTTGAGATTATTTATGAGAACCAAGATGTTAGAGACTAGCAGAGTTAATATTTTGAAGTTTTGCATATATTTTCAGCCAAAGAAAAACCTTAAAATTCTCGTACTTAAAATATAGAAAATAATGGACACTCTACCTTAAACATTTAACAAAGGCAAATACTATCCTGATTAGTTAGTAACCTAGGCAAAGTGTATGTAACTTTAGTGACGTTTTTACTTTTATTTTACCGACCAACTTAAATTAACTTGTTTGTTAAGTCATGTGAACAAAAGGTTTCTGGGCTACTTACGTGAATATGCACTTATTCACAAGTCAACTTAAACAGAACTTCTGGAGAGTAATTTGTAGATATATGTACCTGAAAGTAGCACACAGGAACATACACATTAACCTGAATCAGTGATGGCAAAGAGCTTTCAGTGATACAAACAGCCCGCCGTGGCACACAGTGGTTTGCCACCACTGACCTAAATCAGACAGCCCAGGCTGGTGGAAAATGAGCCCTTCTTGGGGAGGTTGGAGGTTGTGGCAACACACATCTGTCTCTAGAATACATCTCTGGAGCATGGCCTGGTGCGAATATTCATCTCCTCTTTCCCTACTGAGCTTGGAGCTGCTGCTTAGGTAGGAGGAGAGGAGATCCAGGTGCACTGGAGCCAAGGCCGTAGATGGTGACCCAGTGACCCAGGCATGAGCCACTTTCTCTCCTGATAGCATCTGCACACCTGAGGAACATCAGAGCACACCCTCCTCCCCCACCAGGCTGATCGCACGTTACCGTTGGGACCTCTGGAGAGGGGGCCTTTTTCTACAGGCCGGACCCAGGTTATGACTGTTTCACGTTTATTTGCAGGGATATTCCCTCCCTCTATGCTCCTCCCCTGGGGACTGTATCTATGCTTTCTATGAGGCAAAGGGAAGGAGAACAGATTTTTTTGAGTTCCAATTTACAGATTAAAGAAACAAGAGAACTTAACTTCTCTTTGACCCTCATTTTAAGTACTACCACTGCTCTGCTTGCTCCCCTTTTTCCCTACAAATTAACATTACAGATGAAAGCCTCTGAACAGAAGAGGAAGAAAGGAAGTGAGTTTTAGCGAAGAGAAGAAAAAAAGTTAAAAGCCAGTGGGCTTCTTCTATGTTTGAGTACAAAGGCTCTCCTAGGTCCCAAGGATAACATTAACTATTGCCAAATAGCCACTTGAATATGAACAGCCCAGAGGATTCCCCCAGCCACCCTAAAATGTGAAGCCATGGCATTAGGGAGTCCAAGCTTCTGCCCTTAGGATTTGAGAGTGAGAGGTGAGGGAAGGATAGAGAAGGAAGATTTAAAAGAGCAATTTAGAGGCTGTCCTTTGATCTAAAATGTTTAGGACCTGCTTGATTTGTGGAGATAGCTCCTCAGGTGTCATCCTGAAACCTCAGGACAAATTCTCTCATGCAGTGCTTTTAATGAGTATCAGGTCCAGGAATTTGTCCTCTGTCCCTGTGGTGATGTCTGTCAGTAGAAGAGAGCCAAAGTAAAAATTTTACTGGAAGAAACAGAGGCAAATAAGGTTTTATTTGAGAGTTTTGCAGTAGGAGAGGTACTAAGCTAAACACTGTTGAAACAAAGGTGGGAGGGTTTCTAATCACTGGGGTGGGCTAGCAGAAAAGTGCTGGAGTAGGTGGGATGGGGAGGTTGACCGGTGGGATCTGTGAACCACATCGAGTTATTCCTGAGTTTGTAGATGTTTTTCTCCCAGACTAACCCATAAGTGTTTGCTAATTGACATCCATTGAAGTTAGACTCCTATCCACCCAGAGACTGGGAGGTAGGGTTGCTGTCTTCCATGTTTGTGTTTGAAAGCAACGGTTCCCAGGTCACTGAGAAAAGTATTTAATGAGTTGTAAAACTAGCCAGAGGCTGGGAGAAAATTTAAATCCATTTCAAGACTTAGAATTTACAATTTAAGTTTCCTTCAGTAAATTCTCTAAGGAAAGCAGAGACTTAAAGAAAGCAGAGACCTAAGTTGAATGAAGCTTTTCAACAGTAAGAAATTAATATTCTACATGTATGCATATTGGCAGTTAACAAGAAATTGACAATATACTTAAAGAAATTAAAGTTACAGGAACATTTAGCATTTGTTTCATATCTTAATATGCCACTAAGCAGTACATTAACATACTAACCTAGTTTTAAAAGTCACGTTCTCTTAAATGCTTAACGGTAACTAAAATACTCAAAGACAAAAACTTCTAAATGTACACATACAGTAATGATTAATTACCATCTGAGAGAGCTCTGTTTTGTGGCTATTTTAATTTATATTGAAATCACACCTGTTAGGAAAAGAATCAGGGATTTGAGCTCACAGGACAGGTTTACTCAGAACAAACCCAAGGGACTACTCTGGCTCTAGAGACCAGACCAGTAACTGTCATACAGAGTATAAAGTCTTTATAGGGTCATGAGCATAAAAAAAGGGGGCTGTGGAAGGGAAAGGTCACAATGGGACTTCCACGGGGGAGAGTTCAGTACAGAGGAGCTGTGGCTATCTGGCCAGGACTGGTTTTTTACAAGGAGTTGTGTGTTATTTGTCAAGAGCAGGGCCAAACAGTAACTGGGAATTATGGGGTGTAGCTGTGCTTGCTGGACCTGATTGACCCATGACCATACATCTGCAGCAGGTGTAAAGGCATAGCAGGGGAAAGGAATTTAAAGTGGTCTCTTCTTAGACCAGGATGGTGGGCATTGTCCTTCAACACCAAATTGTATTTATAATGTACAGGTAAAATATAAAAAATAACAATAAGACAAACAACCTTGAACCTAACACCTACCATGAGAAAGAAGACTTTATCAGTATTGAAGCTTCATGTGGTCTTTCTTCCTTGCGTAAAAGTAATCATCCATTCTAAATTTTGTGTTTTTCTTGGTTTACTTTCTATTGTTTTTAATCATATGTGAATATAACTTATAATTACATAGTAATTATTTTTGTATATTTTAAACTTTACTCAATATTATCAGACTGTTTTGATTTTCTGAGATTTGTTCATATCATGAATGCAGTTATAGTTTAACAGGAAAAGACTAGTTGTATAGATAGAGATAGCAAGTACTTTGCACTTGATATGTACTAATGTGTTTGATCCCAACATTAGCCCTTAAGAAGTTGATTCTGAAAAGAAAAAAAGTTGAATCTGTTACATTCCCCAATTTACAGAAGACATTGAGGGATAGTGAGGTCGAGCCATCCACCATCAAACAGCTGATAAAAGGTGCCCTAATGAGTGAGGTCCATAAGTTAGCCACCTTGCTCCAGAGCAGGGATGAGGGTTGGATGAGCCCTCACGGCCTCACCATGGATGCCCATTGCCCACAGTCTTGTTCTTTTCACAGGTACCTATGGGTGCAGAAGTGCTTACTCACCATGCACAGGTGAGTAGAAGGTGTCTCAGACCCATGGCCTCTTTATCACCCAACCATATGGTCTCTGGAATTATGGTGTCCTGGAACTGTATACTGGCTACATCTCTGGCCATGAGGTCTAGGGTCTCTGAGGTTCCCTCAGACTCAGGGACTCAGATCTTGGCTGAGGGTTATATAGAGAGGTCATCATCTCTGGCAACCTCTATGCTGTGCAGATGGTATTATAAGCACAGGGGAACTGTGTAGATGAAACAGAGCTAGCAATGTTTAGGAACCAAAAGTCTCCATTATGTTTGCGAACAGAGCATAGAGATGCAGCCCAAAACAGCAGGTTGAGCAAATGTGTCTCTTTTCGTCTTTTTTTTTTTTCTGGTACCAGGAATCGAACTCAGGACCTTGCTCTTGCCAGGCAGGTGCAGTGCCGCTAAGCTAAATCCCTGGCTCCCTTGTGTCTCTTTTCTGAATATTAGGAGCCAAGGAACATTTTTATTTGTTTTGGTTTTGTAAGTCGGTCTCACTGTGTAGCCCAGGCTGACCTTGGACTCATGGTGATCCTCTTACCTCAGTCTCCTGAGTGCTGGGATTACAGATGTCTGCCAAAATGCCTGGCTGCCAAGGAACATTTGAAATAGAGGATGGAGGTAACCTGAATCACAAGTTAGCAGATTTCCCCTGGCTGCAAAGTGGAGTACAGACATCAGGGTCAATGGAGGAGGTTACTGCAGTAGTCTAGATGAGTATTGATTTTGTTTGATTGTTTTTTGGTTTTTTGTGTGTTTTTTTTGGTACTGGGAATTGAACTCAGGACCTCGAGCTTGCTAGGCAGGTGCTGTGCCTCTGAGCTACATCCCCAGCCCAGAGTATTGATTTTGGCTAAGTAGGAGTGGTGGGTGTGGAGGTAGAGAATCTTATGGCTTCTGGATTTATTTTTTCGACTATACTTTCTGATGTGGAAAAGATTCAGGGGAAGTTATGCAAGATTTTGGCTTTTCCTGCTAGAAGGAAAACATGACATTAACCAAGATGAAGGAGTCAGTTATGGGAGTGAATTTCAGAGAGAATATCAGGAGTTAGGTTTTTGAGAAGTTCCAGAGACTTTCAAGTAGAGGTACTGAGTGGATAGCTCAACAAATGGGTCTGGAGTTCAGGATGTTCAGATGCAGACATAACGAGGTATGTAAACCGGGGTAGGCTGTAAGTCACTAGGTATGTTTAGGAGGGGGACTCTTCAGGTGGTGGTGGCAAAGCCACTAATGGCCACTGTGTTAGCTTTTTGTCACAGTGACAAAATACCTGATAAAATGAACTTCACAGGAAGCTTGGAAGTTTTAATCCATGGCGGTTTGGCCTCATTGCTTCGGGCTGTGGTAAGGCCCAAATCCTGGTGGGGAGTGCATCCTAGAGCAAAACTGCTCACGTAACGGCAGCTGGGAAGTGAAGAGAGAGGAAGGGGCCAAGATCCTAACATATTTTTCAAGGGCATTGCCCTCAGTGACCCAATTTTCTTTACCTAGATACCATTTTTTTGGCGGGGTGAGGGGGTTTGAGACAAGGTCTTGCTATGTAGCTCAGGCTGGCCTCAAACTCACTGTGTAGCCCGGGCTGACCTTGAACTCAGGGCGATCCTCCTGCCTCAGCCTCCCCAGTGCTGGGATTATAGGCGGCCTCCACCACACCTGGCTAAGCACCATATTCTAAAGGATCCTTCATCTCCCAGTAGTGCCATCAGCTGGAGATCAAGCTTTCAGTACATTAGCCTTTGAGGATTCAAGCTGTAACAGCTGTGGAATGGTGGGGCAGGGCTGAAGGACTAGGCCCCTTTCTTGGGCTCTTACATGGAGTTGGTAAGCATTACAGTCAGCACTGAGGGAGAGCAGGAGGGTAGGAGGTGGGTCTGATAAGAGGCCAAGGCTTCCGAGGGGGAATGTCATGAGATGGTAGTGGAAACATGGCAGTTATGGAGATGAAGTAGGGCTGGGGATTTAGCTCAGTGGTTCTACTGTCTGCCTCGCAAGCGCAAGATCCCAAGTTTGATCCCCGGTACCAAAAAAAAAAGCAAATACAGTTATGGAGATGAAGTGACAGTGAGACCAGGACCTGTGCTTATTCTATTCTTGAAAGGTACACCAGGCTTTTATGGGACCTGTGTCGGAGCCTGGAGAGCTTTACTCATTCTCATGGATAACGTTTATAGTTAAATGGGAGATAGTCAGTGAATGGCAGGAGACAAGTGGAGCCAGGCATTGAATAGGACTTTGATGGAAAGAGGATGGTTGACATGGGTGAGCAATGGAAGAGAATTTAAGGTATCTGCTACCTGCTCATGGTTCTAAGAGACTGAGATTGAAGTAAGGACTAGGGCAAGGTAGAGAGGTCTTTGAAGCAGGGCTCCAGGCTTCCCTTGGGACTGTGAGCCATCAGAGGCCTGAGGTAGGATAGAGTCATAGTTGCCTGTCCCAAGCACTCTCTGGATGCCATGTACAGAGTGGAAAGTAGAAAGGTGAGAAGATACCTTTAGGGAGCAGTGGGGTTGGTAGTGGCAGTAGGAGATGAGAACTGTGAGGAAGGGATGGTGCACAGAATGATGTGCTCAGAATGACAACATGAGATTATGGTCTGAGGTACTTAGTTGGTCCTAGGAGCTCTAGGGAGAAAACTGAGCTTCCATTTGCTTGTACAGGGAGGCATGAATTCAGAACCCAGGAGAATTGACTGCAAAGAGAGGGGGTCGTGCCTTTGAGCCTTCCTGTGAGGCTCAAAGCTTCAATGGCATTTATCTCCCCACATGCCTTGATGGATATGGGTGACACAGTGATCAATAGAAGTATGAGGAGAGAGGGAGAGCAGCAGTGGCATCCAGCCTTGTTACCTCCTATGCAGTGAGCTGGGGAGAAGAGAAAGCAAGAGTTAGACTGATCTTTCTAAGGAAAGAGGCTACTCAGGGACACTGCTCTCCCTGTCATGTAGGGCAGTGTGACCTTTGGGGATGTGGCTGTGGACTTTTCCTGGGAAGAGTGGAAGCTTCTTGATGAGACACAGAGACTCCTGTACTTGGATGTGATGCTGGAGAACATTGCCCTTGTGGCCTCATTAGGTAAGTCCATCCCACTTTCCCCCATCTTGGCCTGGGCTCTTTCCTTCCTCTTTTCTTCCTGGGCTGATCTTTGCTTCTCACAGCCTCCTGTAGACACTGCTTCCTACTAGGTGCTGTGAGTACCATAGCTTGGCTAACTATTCTCTCCCTAGGCCATTCCATCACCTAGGGCTGGAAACCTTGCCAGAAAAGATAGGCGGGCAGGAGTCTTGCAGTGAGCCTGATGGATCCTACCTAGTATGGCCTCATCTGGAGAGAGTCACTGTCTAGAATCATACCTCTGTCTTCCATATTCTGTCCACATTTTTCCTACTAACATTTCCTGTTGCCTGATGCAAGGAATTGCAAGTACTGACCTGGTCACTAGTTTTCACACCATTAGTCTATTCCTATAAGATGTTCTTCTGTAGTTCTTTTTGTATTAATTTACCATGGTCTGTGGGGCGATGGGGCTACCATGCACTACTGTTATTTCCTCACCATGTCTTTCACTTAGGTCTTATATCTTCCCGAATTCATGTGGTTCAACTGGAGGTGGGGGAAAAGACCTGGGTGCCTGACACGGCTGACTTCACTCCAGCCATCTCGAGGGCGCCTAACTCTGGTAAGTCAGAAGTGCACGATGGCTGGATTCTAACGGTACCAGGTACCTCTCCAATGCCCATTACTGTTTTCATACCAAGGATGGGGCCATGACTTATTTCATCTTTTCAGTCCTATTCTTAACATTTTCCCCATTGTCATTCCTACAGTGACTTCTGACCCTGACTAGACACACCTTTCTGGCTTTGAGGTTGCATCCATCATTCTCCACCATTCCCTCTGCAGTGTTCTCCAGGACTAAGCTACATATAACGTGCTATGATATATGCACATTTCAGAACAGATGTGAGTGTGCAGCATCGCACCTCTGTGTCCTTCCTTTTCACCAGACCTCACAGTATGATCTTGCCATACTAGGTATAGCAGGCCCTTTGTCTTGCTGACTTCAGTTCCCATAACCTCTCAATAGTCCTGGGTATTCATTCCTGATTGTGTAAGACAAGTATTTGTGATAGGGTCAACCCTTTCATACACATTGCAGTCTCCATATATATCAGTACCATTTTTTACTTTCAGGTTGTTGGTTTCCAATGGAAGTTGAGGTGGCATCTTCTCAAGGAAAGTCACAAGTCAGGGCTCTCAATGCAGATACTGCCACCCAGAAAGTCTACCCTTGTGGAATGTGTGGCCCAGTGGTGAAGGACATTTTGTTTCTGGGTGAGCATCAGGAAATACACCCTGGGCAGAAGCTGCACACATGTGAGGCCTGTGGAAGGCAACTGTGGTTCTTTACAGATGTCCTTCAGCATGATGAAGATAAAGATGCTAGGAGGTGTGAAGAGACGGCTATGTTTGTTAACAGCTCTAGAGCACACACCCCAGTGAGCTCTTTCATGTGTGTAGATGATGAAGAGGATCTCCTGGGCAGCTCAAGCCATCTTCAGTACCAGGCCAGGAGTAATGAAGGAAATCCACACACAAGCACTAGCTACAGCACAGCCTTTCAAACTAAAGAAAGACTTTATGAGTGCAGTGAGTGTGGGAAATTCTTTGGCCACAAAATCGCACTTGTTTGGCACCAGAGAATCCACAGAGAAGAAATGACTGAGAGTGGGAACATCCTTAGACCAGACCCTGTCCTTATTGCACATCAGAGTGTTCACACTGGTGAGATGCCATGTGAGTATGATGAACATGGAAAGTTCTTTAGCCAAAGCTCCAGCCTCATCCTACACCAGTGGGTTCACTCTACTATAAAGCCTTATGAATGCAGTGAATGTGGAAAAGCCTTCAGATGCAAATCCAGGCTTGTTCAGCACCAGAGAATCCACACTGGAGAAAGGCCTTTTGAGTGTACCAAATGTGGGAAATTCTTTAGACAGAGTTCTGTCTTTATTGAACACCAGAGAGTTCACACTGAGACAAAACCTTATCAGTGCAATGAATGTGGGAAATTCTTTAGGAGTAAAGTAACACTGGTTCGACACCATAAACTCCACACAGGTGAAAAGCCTTATGAGTGCAGTGAATGTGGGAAATCATTTATTCAGAGCTCTTACCTTACTGCACATATGAGAGTCCACACTGGAGAAAAGCCTTATGCATGCAGTGAATGTGGGAAAGCCTTCAGAATAAAAAACAAACTTGTTCGGCACCAGAGGATCCACACTGGAGAAAAGCCTTATGAGTGCAGTGAGTGTGGGAAGTTCTTTAGAAGCAGAGTGATACTTGTTCGGCACCAGAGAATCCACACTGGAGAAAAGCCTTATGAGTGCAGCGAATGTGGGAAGTTCTTTAGAGAAAGCTCCAGCCTTATTTCACACCAGAGAGTTCACACTGGTGAAAAGCCGTATGAGTGCACTGAATGTGGGAAGTGTTTTAGCCATAGATCGAGCCTCAATTTACACCAGCGAGTTCACACTGGAGCTAAACCTTATGAATGCAGTGAATGTGGGAAAGCCTTCAGCCGGAAAGATGGGCTTGTTCAGCACCAGAGAATCCACAGTGAAGAAAGGCCTTATGAGTGCAGCATATGTGGGAAATTCTTCAAACAAAGCTCTGGACTCTTTGTACACCGGAGAATTCACAGAGGAACAAGGCCTTATCAGTGTAATGAATGTGGTAAAAACTACAGCAGGAGATCCCACCTTGTTCAGCACAAGAAATTTCACATTGGATAAAGGCCACCTGAATCTAACGAATTGTGAGAAAGCCTATAGCAGAAGTACTATCCTAGTTTGTCATAAAACACAACACTGGAGTAAGGCCTTACGCATGCAGCCTATGTGGGAAAGCCTACAGCAGCCAACACATACTTCTACACTGGAGAGAAGACTTGAGTGTTATGAATATGGCTAAAGCATTCATATACCAGCACCAGAATATTCGCATTATAGAGATTGTACAACAGATGTACAAGATTCTTTATATAAACCTCCAGATGTGTTCAATACCAGAGGGTTCACACTAATGCAAAATTTTATGAATTTAGCAACTCTAGTACATTCTTTACCCATAAAATCATACTTGTTGAGCACCAGAGAATGCATCCTGGGAAAAGACTTATGAGTACACTGAATGTGTGAAATTGTTTTGCTAAAGCTCTAGCCTTATTGTACTTCAGAGTTCACATCTGCTAGATTAGTGAATTGAATGTGAATAATTTTTTAGCCAAGGCTCCAACTTCACTTTACAAAGAGTTCACATCAGAGCAAGGCCTTATGACTACAAGAAATGTGGGAAAGCATCTAGCCTTAATCCATATTTCTTTAGAACTGGAGAATCCATACTGGAAAATGGACTTCTCAGTTCCACAAATGTGAAAAATTATTTAGCCCCAAGTTTGGCTTCATTGGAGAAGTAAATGCACAGGAGGAAAGCGCAGTCACTGAAAAAGGTTATAAATCAGTGACTTTTACTCATTTCCCACTGAAAAGGGCCTTAGGAGTATAGAAGATGTGCTTTCTGCTTATTCAACATAAGGATAGACATTGGAGAAACACCCTGAGAAACCATCATCCAAATGTTAAATCTTAAATCTGGACATCCACACTAAAGATTCCATATAGTTATGTGGGACATTCTCAGGATTGCATTGCATATTCTGACCCATCCAAGGCCCTGGTTACATCAATGCCAGTACCTTTGGCTGAAGGCTCCTCACCTCTGCCACTTGAGAAATATGAATCATATAACCCCAATATGCTCAGTGAGCACACACTTTGGTGGCCTTTTTCCTATTCCCTGGAGGCAAATCACAAGTTGTTTAAGCATAATTATAATTGAACCTGAACACTATATATAAATGACAGTTGGGGGTGACTAGCAAGCTCCAGGGGTTTACCCCACATAAAGGTGCTTCCACAAATAATCTAGTCCAGTCATCAAAGCTCTAAGAGATGAGAGTATGCAGATAAACTCAGGACCATTGGACTTATATATTACCTATGGCCATGGTGACTGGCAGAGCAAATAACCTAAAGGTTTTTCTGGATTCCCAAAGCTTGCTTGGGCTATTCACTTCAAGGCCACTGCTGCATTGGCAGGAAAATGGAGCCACAGAAGAAATACTATAGTCCAGAAATAAAAGACTTGTGTCTCATGTAGAAATATCCTTCATTGATAGTCTTCTTAAAGGATGAAGAGAATTATAGTGGAGTCAATATGTTTGCCCAATATGGTTTTTTGAGGAGTAGAAAATCCACATTTTTATATAGAACCTTTTTTGACTGTATATTGAGATATAATTGATATAAATTATAGACTTAAAAAATAAGTGTCTTAACATATGTAGAAATCCATGAAACCACCACAAGTATGATAACGTATCCCATCACTTGCAAAGTTACCTTGTATAATCATGCGGAATCCCTCTTTTCTTCCCTGGCTCCTCATCTCCATGACCAGTGATTTACTGTCAGTATAAACTAGTTTGGCCTTTCTAGGATTTTATATAAATAACATCATAAAATGTTTACTCCTTTTTTTCACTCATCACTTGGAGATTCATCCATGTTGCATGTATGAGTTTTTGTGTTCTCTATTACTATTTTTGGGGGTATGGATATGTCATAACATGATATTCTGTTCATCTGTTACTGGACCTTTGGATTGGTTCCAGTAAAGGCTTATAAAAAAGTTGTAATTAGCAATTTTGTACTAGTTAATACCTAGAAGTACAATGCCTGTTTTTCCCCCCCCCCGGTACCGGAGATCGAACTCAGGACCTTGCGCTTGCCAGGCAGGCACGGTGCCACTGATCTACATCCCTGGCCCCAACGCCTGTATTAAATGGAGGTAAATGTTTATCATTCTACAGACTGACCAACTTCCAAAGAGGTTGTACCGTGTTACATTTTTAGTAGCATTATCTGATTCCAATTCTGTACCCTCAACATTTGGTATGTATGTTAATTTTTAATTTTATGGCTGATGGTCATGTAAAGAATATTCTTTATAAAATATCAATTTCTAGTTGTTTACCAATGCAGAGAGGTATAATTACATCTTATATATTGATTTCCTATCCTGTAAACTAGTATTTGTTTTTGTTGTTGCTTTGTTTTGTTTGCAAATTCCATGGGATTTTCTCCACAGACCTTCATGTTGTCTGTAAAGAAAAAGCTTTTAAAAATATTTTTAGTAGCAAAAAAATTATTGGTACATTTTAGGCGTACGTAATGATAACACTCAGGGAATTTGCACCTGTACATGATACATCCCGCCTCTTTTTTCCCATTCTGCCTCCCCTCAAACCCCCTCCCCTCCCTATGTACAAAAGCTTTGTTTCCATTTTTTCTGTTTTCACTTTTTTCCTTGTCCCTTCCTTCCTCCCTCCTCCTTTTTTTCCCTTCCCATTTGAACATTTTCTTCCCATTTCCCAATATCTATTATACATTTTAGTCCTTATTTCCACTTTCATTTTCTCACACCAGAGAAATGATGTGGTATTTAGACACGTGTGTCCGATTTATTTCACTTAGGAGTATGGTCTCAAGGTCTATCCATTTAGCTATAAATGTCTGAAGCACATCCTTTATGGCAGAGTAGTACTCCATTGTATAAAAAAGCTACGTCTTTATCCATTCATCAGTTGATGGGCATGTGGGCTGTTTCAAGATTTAGCTATTACAAACTGTGCTGCTATAAACATGGGTGTGCATATATCTCTGTGGTATGATGCTTTCAGTTCTTTCGAGAAGATACCAGGAAGGGGAATACCTGGGTCAAATAGGACCTCTAGTTTTAGGTTTTTGAAGAATCTCCACACTGATTTCCACAGTGGTTGCACCAGTCTACACTCCCATCAACAGTGGAGAAGGGATCCTTTTCCCCCACGCCCCCTCTAGCATTTATTGGCTGATTTCTTGGTAGCAGCCATTTCTGGAGTGAGATGGAATCTCAGAGTTGTTTTAATTTGTATTTCTCGAATGACTAGTGATGTTGAACATTTTTTCATATATTTGCTGTTTTTACTTCAGCTGAGAAGTGTCTATTCATTTCAAATGCCCATGTTTGTATTGGGTCTTTAAAATTGGGGAGGGGGGGTCTGACTTTCTGAGTTGAAAAAGCTTTTTTAAAAACTAGGAATTATGAAATTTATTGCTATAGAATTATATCAAAATAAAAAAAGGGCTGAGGCTGTTGCTTAGTGCAGAAACCCTGTGTTCAATCCTCAGTACCTAAAAAGCAAAACTACGAAGTAAATATTGATGGCATCTGATTATAATCTCCTCTCAGAATATTTGTGTCTACCCCAACCCAAATTCTTGTATTAAAGCCCTGTTGCCCAATGTGATAGTATTTGGAGGTGAGGCCTTTGGGAGATATTGGCTAGGTGAGGCAGTGGTGGGATTAGTGTCCTTATAAGCAGGTGAGGAGACCAGAACCCTTCCTCTCTCTGCCATGTAAGGATTTATCAAGATAGTCATTTTGTAAGTCAGGTGGAGGAGCCTCCCCAAAAACCTAACCACATTGGCACCCTGATTTCAAACTGTTAGCTTTAGAACTAGGAGAAACAAATGTCTATGTTTTTACCCACCTACTCTCTGGTATTGTTATACAGTCTAAGATATAACCATTAGAGGGGAAGAGGATAAAAGATGTGTTATGCACATGTGCCAACTCCCTATGAGAAATATAATCATTATGTATTGCAAATATGTACCAATAAAAATAAAAATTTAGCCAGGCACGTGTGCATGCCTATAATCCCAGTACTCAAGAGGCTGAGTCAGGAGGGTCATGAGTTCAAGGCCAGCCTGAGCACATAGTTCAAAGCCAGCCTGAAGTACATAGTGAGGCCCTGCCTCAAAAACATAAAGAAATAAACACATAGACCCCTCCCAAAATAAATTTTTTTTTTACAAAAGATATAACCCATTAAATTAAGAATCAATGTGGCTGTTTCTGCCTTGGGCACTAATAAGACATGAGCATCCTTTATTTTTAACAAGTAGAACTAGAACAACATAAAATGGATGATAAATAGTGAATTTTTAAAAAATTTTAAAACTACAGTAAAAGATGTTGCCAAGAATGATAGGATAAGTGTGAAGTGGGGAAGGATTTTGAGGGTGTTTAATGGCAATGTGTCTTTATTGTAATAAAATTTTTAAAATTTAAGCATTCATCATATCTTTTGATCATACCTGTATGACAAGTACAACCCAGTTTTCATGGCAAGCAGGCAGTGCCAAGACTAAGATCTCAGAAGATATGCAAGGAGATAAGCACTATGACTATTCACTTACAGGGACTAAGGATACACTCAATCCAATGTGACTAGAATCTACGTGGCACAGTATGGGAGAAACGTGGCACAGTATGGGAGACACGCAAGGCAAAGATTTGGAGAAAGATTTTAAACCTTTTGAGTCCTGAGGTGTATAGACCTGAAACTGCCTGAGGGTTTGGGTAGAAAAACTACAAAGAAGTATACAAATACTCCTTGAGTTTACCCCAAACAGGATGTTTGTTTTTACCCTCCCACATAGAAATATGAGTAAATAAGAAAACAGTTCAGAATGCTATGACCTCAATAGTGAGACTAATAATCAGACCTAGACTAAAAACTTCTCTGGTCTCACACTGAAAGTTTAAAAGCAAGCCTTGAAAGGAAAAACTGCCAAGTAACATTACTGAATGCCACATCAAAGTCCAACACTGAAGGGCCCCAAACAAATGCAACATACAATATAAATTACACCATCTTATAATAATTGCTATGCATACAAAGATGCATGATTATAAAACACATTAGAAAAATTACATAACATTTACAAACGTAAAATTAGACGATTGTACTAAGATGTGTTATAATTACTGTATATAAATTTTTAGAAAACTGATTAAAAAGTCATAAAAATACACCTAAATGAAAGTTAAGAGATATACTTCAGACACCATGTGGATGAACAGCAGATTAAACTATGAAAGAAATTGTTAATGAATTTAAAGATGTAACTAGGTATTTTGCAAAATAAAATAGAAAAAATTCAGTGATTTGTAGAATATATTCATGTACTCAGGATATTAGGAGTAGTGTACAAAAGCAATTTAATACATACTGATAACATTTCTTGGTTGAAAAACTCTGAGATAAATGCTCAATGAGCTCGAGAATATCACATCATACTGTTCATAATAAAATTGCTAAAAACACATGGCAAAAATCTTAAAGCAGTGTGGAAAGTAGATGATACATATTTCTTCCAGAATACTTCCTCCAAGAAATAAGCCTGAAAAAAAGATTTTTTTGAAAGTAGTGAATGAAAAAAAAATCATAATTTTTTTACCTAGTATGACAATGTTTTAAGTAAATCCTGTTTCAGTCAACACAATTGCCAGAAGATCTAGAAATGTTAAAGAAAGTAGGCAGAAAAATTAGAAATTTTTACACAAAAGAGTGAAAGGAAATGGAAAGTATGTGAGTGAAAGGCTTCCCATTTGGAAACACACTTTATTACTAAAATCATAATGAATTGCAGATTTGATGTAAATTATAAGACAAAGAAGTGGAGAAATGGAAGTATACTGCTAGTTTTATGGTACAGGTAAAGTTTTATAAGCTAAAGGCATGTGTTTTACACCTAAAAACAGTTTCTGAATCTTGGCCCTAATGACGTTTGAACCAGATAATTCTTTGTAGTGGAGTGCTATCCTGTGCATCCTGTAATGCTTAGTGGCACTCCTAGCCTTGATCCCTAAGTACATGTAGTACCTGTCTCTCTTGTCCAGTTTTGGTAATAATGTTTCCATACATTGTCACCTGCCACTCCTGGTTGAGAACTATATGAGTTGAGTAAGCACTGTATATTTAAGAAGCCAATAGGTTTTTGTGTTTTTTTTGAGACAGAGTCTCACTGTGTAGTTCAGGCTGGACTTGAACTCACTAGCCCAGATCTTGCCTTGGCCTCCCAAATGTTGAGATTACAGGTGTGTGCCACCACACCCAGCAAGAAGCCAATAGATTTGATAATAGATTTTGTTTGTTTTTGAGAGGGGATTTTGCTTTGTAATTCAGGCTGGCCTTGAACTCACTGTGTAGCCTAGGCTGGTCTCGAATTTGAGATGTTCCTTCTCAGCCTCTGGGGTGCTGAGATTACAGGTGTGTGCCATGACACCTAACAATAAAGTTAAATGTTAGAAACTGTAAAAGTGAAAGAAAAGGAAAGAACAGCCCATAAATATATACAGTTGCTATATATAATATATATAGTAATAAAGACCAGATGGAACAAAAAAAGTGCAACTTGGTAGTTTCAAACCAAACCATATGATAACTGCACTTAATGTAAATGGTTTAAATAGTATAAAAGGCATTCTTTCATATTGGATAAAAATGTGAGATTGATGTACTGTCCTCTAGAAATATAAAAGTTAAAATATAAAATATAAAAATTAGGGCTGGGGATTTAGCTCAGTGGTTCTGAGGCCTGCCTCACAAGTGCAAGGTCCAGAGTTCAATCCCCAGTACCAAATATAAAAAGGATGGATAAAGATAACTTATATGGCCTGGGCAATCTTTCCCTTCTTGTTGGGCTCGTAGAACTCTACAGCAAGCAAAATTACCAAATCCAACCCCACATCTGGTGGCTGGAGCTCCAGAGAAAGGATTTACAAAACCTGTTTGTGTGCAACTACTTCCAAAAGGACTGGTATGGACTATAACACCAAGGACGTGGAAGGACCATTGCCCTCAGGCCATCTGGCCTTATCTTGTTCTCCTTGGGCCATATTTCTTGACCTGCTGAAGTTGGAGGACAGCCTAACTGGTGAGGATATGAAGAAAATAGATGACTAATTTCATTGTTGGTCAGAATGTAAAATAAACCCACTCTAGGAATAGAGTATGCTGTGTTTCTTATCTGAACTGCCTGTGTGTTTGTCATATGATCTGGCAACTGTGCTGTTTACTGTCTACCCCAGAGTGGATATGTATATTCATGCAAAAATTCTGCATATCAACTTTATTTAGAATATGGAACTTCATTCAGAAATGGAGAATGACCTCCTGCCTCAGCCTCCTGAGTGCTGGGACTACAGGCATGTGCCACCACACCTGGCCTACAGGTGAGGAATTGATAGAAGAATTGAACAGAAAATCAATGAAGATAGTGAATTCCTGAATAAAGCAATCAACCAACTCGAAATAATTGGCATTTACAGAATGCTGTATACAACAACAGCAGAATACACTTATTTTCCATTACTCAAAAGATTCTTAAGATTAACCATATTGGGCCATATAGCTCAATAGTGTCACTGCCTGCCTCGCAAGCGCAAGGTCCTAAGTTCGATCCCCAGTACCAAAAAAAAAAAAGTAACATATATCACAATAATGTAAGAGGTTAATAATAAGGGAAATAATGTATATGGAGAGAAGGTGAAGGGGTAGTTATGGAACTTATGTGCTTTCCACACATTTTTCTATAAACCAGTAACTACATTAAGAAGGGAAGTAAGTTTTAAAAAATCACAGGAAACCAGAAACTTTATAGCATTCATTCATAGGCCTCAGAAAAGACAAGGAGCTAATATTGAGAGACCATCTCTGAGATATATCTTTATCCTGGAGATATGGTCTCAGGGTAGAGCATAGACTGAGGGGAAGACCTGGGCTGCTGGACCTGTTCTACTGCCACAGATGGCAGACTGGGAGCATTTTACATTAAGCAGAAATAATTTTTCCCGAGTTATTTTTGTGTAAAAATAATTGTTCTGTAGTGACGGAAAAACATGCAACTTAAGAGTTACGTAGAAAAGGCCCAGTAACTACTGGATTTACCAGCACCTAAGAAATAAAGGTTGTTACCACTGACTTCCCTGTCTTGTTCTGCCAGGGTAAGAAGATTACAGATTCAGGGGACACATCAACCCTTATATAAAAATCATTTTTAAGTAAAAGAGACAGATTTTCATCTCAAAGCAAACTTCCTATTATCTACAAATAATATCTTTCTGCTGATAGGAAACTGACAAATGGCTAATAAATTGAAACTGGGCCACAAGCAATCATCAAGGTCTGGCAGAAGACAAGAGACCTGCTTTGCTCTAAATGGACACCTGGCAAGGTACTGGGATAGAGAAGAAGCAAAGTACCAGGAAAACTGTCTCCATTTACAGTCATAATCTTCCTATAGACTATCTGAAAACAAGGACATTATTCATCTGCTTGTCCAAGGGGAAAGGCAGGCCTGTTTGTGACTGTCCATGAGCCTCATTTCTTGTTCTATAAAATATCTCATCTCTGATGCCTTGTAAACACAGGATGAGACCACTCATCTCATCCATCTTTGAGGGTGCTAGAAGCTCAGGGTGGTGGCCTCATGTGCCTGAGTGTGAGCTGTGGAGTCTAGCTTCCCTAAATGTATGTGTATGTGAGATGACTGCTGAGTGGGGTATGGTGCGATGCCTGGCTAAATTCTGCCTATGGTGGGAGGCATCAGCAATATTTCTTATTTACACAGAAAAAAAGATATAGAGTTATAACTTTTGCTGTGAAACCAGTTTTAAATGAGGATAGCATGGTCGGAGGAGGACTAAGGCTGAGTGGCCATCGCTCTGCTCTGAATACTTTCTGAAAGTTTCCCTCACCTGTCCCCATAACTTGGTAATTTTTTGGCAAGCCTGCAAATCTAATCCACTCTATGATAGTGGACAAGCCCTACTGGTGCTGCTGCCATATATATCCCAGTAGCTCATTACTGCACCTGTGCCCTGAGGAAAGGACCTTGGGCTTCTGGTCTTTTGCGAGTGGCTCTCATCACAAGTGGCCTCAATATGATTGGCTTGGTCTATCATCACTGCCTGGTGACAGTCTTTCTTGAGCCTGTAAACCTCTGGCACTAACACCCTGAATAAGGCTTGTATGTAATAAAAGTCCCCTTCATCTTGCAGAATATTATCAGAGGGGGATCAGTCCTCTGACTACCTGGAAAGGGGGATGGCAAGGACTAAAGAAAGAAAGATAATAGAGACTTGCATAAGTTCATAGTACATGGGGGGCTGGGAGGTCAGTGCCTCAGAACGGGCAAAGACAAAGACACTTTGAGCTAGCCATTATTTATTGGGTACACACAATAATTGGAGCATCACGTGACTTAGGGGAGGTGATAATCCTATATTGATGAGGCTCTTTGGTCGCTGAGGATCTTATCTTGAGGGCGGTAAAGAGAGCATTCTTATAATAGGTGGGACTAGGTAGCAGGCTAATAAAGAATTTGTCCTTCCCCGAGGTGAAACCTTTCTCTCTTTTTAATTACTACTTGGTTCTTGAAGAACCAGGATGTTTTCAGCTGATGTACTCTTGCCCTTCAGCATCACAGTATCAGGGGACTACTGAGGCCTCAACTTGTGACCAGAAGCAAAATGGAGTTATGTTTCCACATGCCATAGCTGGCTCACAGACAAGGTGACATTGGGCCTCAGGCAGTTATAGTCATACTTTAATTATGACATGATTTCCCCAAAATTATGTAGAATGGCTCCCAACAGAATATAGGCTTGTGACTGAGGTCAGCATTCCTAGACAAAGTTTCTCTGACTGATCCCATTGTTGTCAGAGGAGAGGTTCTCCACACCCACATGGTCTCTGAACTTCATGTCCACATCTGTCCAAACAAGATAACCCACCTCCCTGAGAAAGTGCTGCTGGGAAAAATTACTGATCATCTCCATGCAGTGAAAACTCATCTCATACATCTCATGTGGTACATGGACATGTCCTGCCAGTGAGCATAGCTCTGGACCTTGAGGATGACTCCTGGCTTCCTTTTTCTGAGCAAGATTAGAGGAATATAGGTTGGTCAGTGAAGATGTAGTACTTCACCTGGCATCCCACCATGAAGTACTTCTCTGCTGTCTTCAGGAACAACTTCAAGTTGCTCGATGAATTGAGTAACGTTACCTGGATACTGTCTGTCTGCAGCAGCTCAGCCATGGTGCCATATTTGGCTAGTGCAGCCTGGATCTCATAGATGCTGTTAGCCACCATCTGCCCACAGAGTCCTGTCTTGAGGAAGATGCGGTAGAATGCATGGATCATAAGGCACTCACGCCCCTCCTGCTCCTCAAACCCTACCCCAGTGCAAGGGGCACCTTCACCTGTCCAGGCTGAAGGAATACTCCAAAGCTGTCAGGAAACTGGTAAATTCAGCTTTGGCTAGGTGATGGGCCGGGGATTTAGCTCCGTGGCACCGTACCTGCCTTGCAAGCTGCAAGGTCCTGAGTTCGATCTCTGGTACCGGGAAAAAAAAAAAAAAAGAGCTAGGTGGTAGCAGGACTCAGTCAATGCACAAATTCCCAGCCAGAAGACATGGCTCCTGAAACAGGCTGAGGAGACCACTGAACAGAGGAAGAACAGATTATGATGGAAGCAGGGTAGGGCAGGAGCCATCAGGGCCTACCCTACCTGATAACATGATTCTTTAAGCATTAAATTTCTGAAAAATACATAATGTCAAAGCAGTTGTCTTCAGATCATCCAGTTGTGACAGGCTGACAGGCAATCATTCAAGAAGCCTGATCTGGGCTCTATGGTGGAAAAACCAGAGGATCTTCACATTAAGGATTATTTTCCCTAATAAGCACTCAAAATTTATTCACTAGGCAGTAGGCCTTAGACTGTTTTGATTAGGCTGCTAAGCTTAATATGTACAATCTTATTGTCTCCTCAGAACAAGACTGGGTGTGGGTACTAAGTAATCCTTATTATACAGATGGAGAAACGGGCTGCAAGAGATGTGTGACTGGGCCACAACCATATGGCCAACTGGTAAGTGCTCAAGCCATTATCAGACCCTAAACATGGACCCTGTAGTCTGACCTACTGCCTCACTTGTGTAACCACTGGGGTTCTTTATGGGGGTAGTCGTGTTCTTTTCCAAGTCTGATTCCTTTTGAAATCTGCCTGAGGTTTCTATGTCAGCTGATCCTCAGACAGAACCCCAAGATTGAGAAGGAAATTTGAGTCCTTGTTGACCCAGAAATTATCATATTGCCTACAAATATACTTCCTCCCCTCTGTAGCTCTAAGCACTTCCAAGCACTGCCCTCCTGGGAAATGAAACCCGACAGAGCCTTTCCCAATATAAGACCAACAGCAGGTAAAAAAGGATTCTTACAGTGGATAGAGACACAGTTTTTCTAGCATTCTGAAACTTTAGAGTAGAGTGTGTTTTAAGGGAGTTTCATTTTGCTTTTGTGGTTGGATTGTGACATTTTCCCAGTTGTGCATAAGAATGTTAGCATAATCACTGCTGATCAATATGCTTTGTAGTAGCAAAATACCAAGGCTACTCTTAAGGTTTAAAAATGGATTGGGTGCCACCCCAAGGGCCTATTTTGATTGGTCTCCAGGATGGCAGTATTGGGAGATAGTTGAAACTTTAGGAAGTAGGATCTAGTAGGAGGTTCTTAGGTCATTAAGAATGTGTTCTTGGAAGATAGTTCTCTTGCAACCTCCTTAGTTCTAGTGAAAGGGTGTTGGAAAAGTAGCAAGTCTGGCTCCTCCTAGCTCTCTTTCCTGACCCAAAATGTAATCCTCTGGCTCCTGTATATGCTTCTGTAATTGCTTTCCGCTATGAGGTGATACAGCCAAGGAGTGGCCCTTGCCATAGAGCCTATAGTATATATGCCATTTGGAATTTTAACCTCCAAAACTGTGAAGTTAAATAAACATCTTTACTTCATAAGTAGCCTGTGTCAGGTATTTTGCTATAGTGATGAACAGCCGATTAATAAAACCCTGTCACGTTGCAAATGCCAGCAAACTGAAGAACTGCTTTTATGAGAAAATAACATCAGAAAAAAACATGCATTCAATGTGATTGTGGATATTTCTGTGTATACCTGTGCCTCTGGTGCCTGTCTGGGGACTCTGCTCATCCCAGGAAGTTGGGTGGGTGGGGGGCTCATTGCCTATCTATCATGACCCTTCTCTGAGAGTCTTGGAGAGGAAAGAACCCTATAGAACAAAAAGGTAGGATGAGGCAGACACCAGTGTACACGGTAGCTCTAGGAAGAAAGGAGACTCATTATAGCCTCTGACCCTTCGGACAGGTCACAACTCCTCAGCTCTGCTAGCCCAGTAGCCTGAGAATGTCCATGGTCTCCCATCTCTGGCATCACTTGGGCTCTGGCCTTCTTGATTCCACCTTCTCCAGCACACGTGCCCGTATCCTGTTCAGACCTTTACCACCAGCCATTCTCATTTTCTAAACACCTGTTCCTTTATCCTAGCACCTTGAACCCTTCACTAAACCCTCACTTTTCCTCCCTCTGTGGATTCTTGGGGCTTATTTTTGGCTCACCTGCGAGAAGACGGGCCGTTTCCAAAGATAACCCTCCTCCAGATAGTATTCCCAGAAACACAAAACCTGAAGGAGTTTGTTACCATTAGATCATCCCTACAGGAAGCACTAAAGCAAATCTTTCAAGACAAAAAGAAAGAACATTAGATAGTAATCATATGAAGAAACAATCTCTGGTAATGATAATTGCACAAGCCTAAAAGCCATTGTCACAATATTTTGGGACCTATAGTAATGAAGGAAGAAAAAGCTCATGCCTACTCTGTAATTTCTGAAAAAAATTTTTTTGGTACCAGGGATCAAACTCAGGACCTCACACTTGCCAGGCAGGTGCTATGCTGTTGAGCTACATCCCTGGCCCCATTCCTGAAAATATTAAATCTAGGTAGAACATACGATTTGGAAGCTGTTGGCATTCTGTTTTTCAAAAATCAGAGATATTTTTAAGGAAATACCTGGATGAGGCCTACTTGGAAAATTAACCAGCATGACTCTAAACTCCTAAAATGTCTAATTGCAAGAATTCCAATTTCATCCAGATTTGCTAACTAGAGTTCTGCTTGTCTCTACTACACTTAATTGCTGAAAATAAAATACTTTCTGAGGCATTTTACGTACCAGGAGAACTATATGAAGCCGGAGAAAGTAAACTATACAAGCATGTTTAGCTCCTTACATAGTATTTTATAAAGCATTTATGATTTTACCCTAGAACCTTTTGTCATAGTGAATTGAAAGACATCTCTAGCCTTGGTGACATTTACAATGTAGTATGTGAGAGAAATGAATAAACACAAAATTGTAATTGAAAGAAACAGCAGTAGAGATATTGGATCAGGGAAAAAAAATATAAAACTATGCCTGAAGAAGACAAACCTTGAATTGTGTCTTAAAGGAGGAAGAAGCAACAGGTGGAGAAAGGCTATTTGCAAAGTCAAAGAAAGCTGGGTATAAGGGCACACACCTGTAATCCAAGGACTTGGGGGGCTGAGTCAGGAGGATCACTGCGAATTCGAGGCCAGCCTGGGCTACAGAGTGAGTTCAAGTCTAGTCTAAGTGGCATACTGAGACCTTGTCTCAAAAAACCAAAAAAATAAAAAGGAAAAAGATAGTCAAAGTCAAAGAAGTACCAGGTGAAAATTCAAGGAACAAAGACAGCTGGTGGAAACCAAGATGTTAATCGTGTCAGAAACTGAAACCAAAGTGGGAAATGTGACTGTAGCATTTGGCAAGGACACTTTATGGACACATTTGGCAAGGACACTTTATTTACTTAGTAGATGTGGCATTTGTTCATTATCCTGAACGCAGGGGGAGTCACAAAAGGATTGTGCATTAGCCCATTTTGTGTTGCCATAACAAAATACCTGAGGCAGATTACTCCATAAAGAAAAGAGGTTTTTGTTTTGCTTTTTTTTTGGTACTGGGGATCAAACTCTGGTCCTTGCGCTTATGCAGCAGGCAGCAAAACCACTGAGCTAAATCCCCAGCCCCAAGAAAAGAGATTTTATCAGCTCACATCTGTAGAAATTCAAAAGCATAGTGCCAGCATCTGCTTGACCCTGGTGAATTCCTTCTAGTGGTTGGCATCACAATAGTGGGAAAGCATGCAGAAAAGATTACATTGTGAGACAGGAAGCAAGAGACTGGGGAGGGGCCTGGTTCACACCTGATTTAATAGCTCATTCTCTCTGGAACCAACACACTTGCCAGACCCAACCCGTTCCTAGAGACCAGTGTTTACCCATTCATGAGAGTAGAGCCCCCACTGACCTAATTATCTTCCAGTAGGCACACTCCTGAAAGTTGTATCACCTCCAGCTGTGTCACACTGGAGGACCAAGCTTCTCACATGTGAAACTTTGGGGGAGGTGCTCAAACCTTATCTGAACCACAGCAGATGTAAACAGCAACAACAACAACAACAAGTGATGTGAAATTTTCTGTGTTCACAGAAATGTGTTCTCTTCCTTATGTATATCAGTAAAAAGAAGATACAGAAGAAATTGAGCATAGTGAAGAATTCATATATAGATGAAAGATACCAAGAAGAATCAATCTGCTCTCCAGGTTACACATGATAAACAGGAGCAAAATGGTTACAGTAACCTTGAAGAATAATGGATTAATCTTGACAGAACAAAGGGTTACATATATTGTAAAAGTGGAAGAAATGTTAAACATTTTATTTTTGAAGAAAATGTCGTTTAGGTTTTAAAAATAATTGTATACCCGCTGCCTGCCTCACAAGCAGAAGGACCCGAGTTCGATCTCTGGTACCAAAAATAATAATAATAATAATAATAATTGTATACATTCATATAGAGTGAAATATTAATAGATCTACTAAGTAAGTTAAACACCACTCGACAACTTGGGGAAATTCTGCACAGCCTTTGGGTGTTTTTTGTTGTTGTTGTTGTTGTTTGTTTTTTGTTTTGAGACAGGGTCTTACTTTGTAGTGCAGGCTGGCCTTCAACTAACTATGTGGCCCAGGCTGGCCTCCAACTCATAGCGATCCTCCTGCCTCAACCTCCCAAGTGCTGAGATTACAGGCATGAGCCACCACAACCAGCTGGGTGTTTTTTTAGTACCTGTTGGTGGTACTTAATGAATAAACTGATTGTGGGTAGTTGGCATAGGTATATGGCACATCTTAATTCTTTTTACATCACCTTACATCACCTTGGGAGTTTTGTTTTTTTTTTGATCCAGGATTAGATTTCATTTGCACCCCACTTAGCTAAATTTTTCCTATGCACACACCAGGACTGGGAAAATACATCCACCTTACTTTACAGACAGCATATGGTCAACTTCCAAACATCCTGTCTAACCTCATTGCTCATATCTACTCACCAACTTTAAAAAAAATAAAATTGAAATTAAAAAACAGAGTACACAGAGAAATGAAAAGGATGAGACAGAAAAATGAAGAGACCTGGCTGAGGTGACTCTTGTGTTGAGTATCTTCACTTTCCCTCTGGATTTCGCTGTCACTGTATGGAAATTACCACAAAGGAACTTCCATAAGCTCAAGGAAAATTGTCTGAGAAATTTGATCGTGATAATGCCTTTGCTACAGTTAGTTCCTGCAAAAAAAAAAAGAAAAAGAATGCGATGGACATTAACTTTTACAGGTGAAGTAATAAAGTTTATTCATTACTGTACAGCTTTATTTTCTCTGTGCTGTGGTGATCCTCCGGCCTCAGCCTCCCAAATACTGGGATTACAGGTGTGCACCACCATGCCCGGCACACTGTGCTATTGTCCTATTTAGTAAGGAGAGATCTGTACATGAATGATTATCTATGCCATATTAATGACATAATCAATTGAGGGAGGATATGAAGTAGAGGGAAATTCAAATGTGAAATAATGGATCATGTTTAAGTATCATAGGGATATTCCTGGGTGTGAACACACATGATTTGAGAGGTACACAGGGTGGAAATAGCAGAACATAGAGAACCTTCCCCATAATTTCTCAGCCTCCTGAATTCACCTGCAGCTGCAGATTAAGACAATCTCATATACCTAAGTAGGTTGCTATCAAGTGCCTGCATCTCTTTGGAAAACACTAAAATCCATATAAATGTAAAAGAGGAAATTAAACAGCAACAACTAAAGGAAATACTCATCCTAAAACATAATCAGTTAAATAAAGAACCCAACTGATGCAGTAAAAGCAAAATAGAAACAGATACAACATGAATCAGAGAACAAAAAAGTAATCTGGAAATTCTCCAAATATTTGAAAAATAAACAGCACTTCTAAGCAATGCTAGGGTCAAAGTCATGATGTAAATTTGAAAATATTTTAATAGAAAATAAATTTTAAAACATGAAAATGTGTGGGATACAGCTAAGCAGAGTTCTGAGAAGTATTTAGAACGTTAAATATTTAAATGAGAAAAATGTATCGATGATCTAAGCTTCCACCTTAAGAAACTAGAAAATCAGCCAGGGATTTAGCTCAGTGGTTTCAACGCCTGCTGTGGGAGCACAAGGACCTAAGTTCGATCCCCGGTACCAAAAAAAAAAAGAAACTAGAAAATCAAAAGCAAATTAAACCCAACACGAGAAGAAGGGAAGATGCAATTTAAAGCTACACTGAGATTCAGTCACCCCAGAAGGAATGGCTACCATCAAAAAAATCTAATAAATGCTGGTGAGGATATGGGGAAAATGAATTCTACAACTATGGATATCAGTGTGGAGATTCCTCAAAAAACTAAAAATAGAAATTTCACTTGACCCAGCTATCTCCCTTCTAGGTATTTTCCCAAATCATTGTATTACAGGGATACATGCATATCCACGTTTATAGCAGCACAATTTATAATAGCTAGTTCTTGGAAACAGTGTATATGTCCATCAGCAGGCGAATGTGGTATTTATACACAATGGAGTACTACTCTGCCATAAAAAGATAAACTTGAGGCATTCATAGGTATATGCATGCAACTTGAGAACATAATGTTATGTGAAATAAGTCAGACACACCGACTCAAATACTTCATGGTTTCTCTTATATGAGAAACACAAAGAACAAAATAAAAGAGAGATAAACAGGAAATAGGGAGAAGTTAAAATATTTCCCCAAACTACAAATTCCCATCTGTTTCTTTCTTTTTGTAAGAATCGTTTGGGTTTATGTCTTGTACTCTAAGTAACTCCTTTGAAGATAATGATACACCATGTGACTAACTACTGTTATTCTCTTATTATTTGATTATGAAATTTAATTTTTTCATAAAGTAGAATGGAGGAAAAATACAGATAAGAGCAGAAATTGATTACATTGGAAATGTATGAATAATAGATGAAAATATAAATTAGAATGCTAAAAGGACAGCTGGAGGCACTCTCAGAAGGAATAGGAAAGAAGAAAGATGATACGCACCTATAATCCGAGTCCTCTGGGAGGCTGAGGCAGAAGGACTGAAAATTGGAGCCTCACCTGACCAACTCAGTGACTTGGCAAGACCCTGTCTCAGAACAAAAAATAAAATGGCGGGGATGTAGCTCTGTAGCCTTAGGTTCAATTCCAAGTACTAGGGGGAAAAACCTGACTAGGTGGCTTAAGCAATTGAAATTTATTTTCTCTCTGTTCTGGAGGCTGAAAGTCCAAGATTAAGTTGTTGACAGATTTGCTTTCTCCTACGGCCTCTTTCCTGAGGCTTGCTGATGGCTTCCTATACCCTTTGCTCAATGTGCACGTATTTCTGTGTGTGCTTTGGTCTCCTTTTCTTACAAGGACATCAGTCAGATTGCATTAGGACCAACCCTAACAGCCTCAATTTAACTCAATCCTCTTTAAAGACCTTATCTTCAAAACAGTCATTATCTAAGGTCTAGGAGTAATTTTAGGGGAGAATAATTCAATCCATAACAGTATGCACAAAAAGACGCAAGGAATCTATAATCATATTCTGAGACGTAATAAATGAATCAGCAAAATTGCAAGAAGTAAGATCAGCAGACAAAAATTAACAGCATTTCTATACACTAACAACAACACTGAAAAACAATTCCACTTGAAATCACGCCAACGATTTGAAATATTTAGAAATCTAAGATGAAGATGCTATATGCTAAAAATTACAAAATACTAATGTGGTATATCAGCAAAGATCTAAATACATGGATAGATATACTGCATTCCTGGATTGCAACTTGAACTTGGTAAAAAAAATATGCCAATTCCCCCTCAAACTGATGTATAATCTTAACATCATTCTTATCAATATCCCAGCAAGATCTTTGTAGATATAAATATGCTTATTCTAAAATATATATGGAAACTAAAAGACCCAGCTAAAACAATTTTGAAAAATGAAAAATGGAAGGGTTTTTTGTTTGGTTTTTTTTGGTACCGGGGATTGAACTTGGGACCCTGCCCTTGTGAGGCAGGTGGTGGCACCACTGAGCTAAATCCCCGGCACCAAATGGAAGTATTTTTAAAAAGTTGGTTTATTATCATTCAAGAATAGAGAGATTTTTCCTTTCAGGATGGGAATGTAGAGGTATATGTGTCAGCAAAGAGTATACCTAGATCATGGGATAAGAAATGGTGAGTTTAGAAAATATAGTTGTGAGGTAAAATGGCATAACCAGTTTACAACATGGTTTGGCAGTTTTCCAAAATGTTGAGCATTCACCTTCCCTTAAACAGAAGCTTTGGACTTCTAGATAACAGTCCATAAGAAATGAAAGCAAATCCCCATACAAGAGACCTGTACATTCATGATTATAATACCTTAATTGTAATAAGCAAAAATGGGGAAGAGAGAATATTTCAAGAAATAACGGCTAAGAACTATTCACAGTACATGAAAGACATAAACATTCAAGAACTCCAAGAAGTATGAACTTAAAGAGACTCACACTAACTCATATAATCAAACTTTTGAAAGGCAGACAGCTAATATTGAGAGCAGCAAAAGAGAAATAGTTCATTACACTCAAAGATAATCAGCAGATTTCTCATCTGACATCTTGCAGGCCAGAAGGCAGTGAGCTCATTTGTGCAGAACACTTACAGAAAAACACTGTCAACCAAGAATGCTTCATCCAGCAAAACCGTCATTCAAATATGAGGGAGAAATGAATGGATTCTCACCTGAAGGAGTTAATCATCGACAGACTTATTCTACAAGAGAGGCTAAAGGACATCCTTCAGGTTGAAAGGAAAGTTACCAGGCAAAACTCAAAGCCATGTGAAGAAATAAAGATCTCTGGTAAAGGTAAATTTATGTGAAATTTTAAAAGTGTGTATTACTGGGCCTGGGATTTAGCTCCGTGGTGCTGTGCCTGCCTTGCAAGCTCGAGGTCCTAAATTCAATCCCTGGAACTAGAGGAAAAAAGTATGTATTACTGTAATTTTGGCTTATAACTCCACTTTTTCTCTTTTACAAGATTTAAGAGACTACTGGCTTTTAACAAAATAATTTTTTTTTTTTTGTACTGGGGATCAAACTCGGGTCCTTGCGCTTGTGAGGCAGGTGGCGGAACCACTGAGCTAAATCCCCGGCCCAACAAAACAGTTATTAATCTATGTTTCTTGGACATAAAATATATAAAGAGGTAATTTTGTCACATCAGTAACTGAAAGTGTTAGGGATGGAATTGAGTAAAATCAGTTTTTCTATGTTATTAAAGTTAAAATAGTATAAATTAACCAGGCGTGGTGGTGCATGCCTATAATCCCATCACTCAGGAGCCAGAGGCAGGAAGATTTCAGTGCATTACAGGCCAGTCTGGACTATATAGTGAGTTCAAGACCAGCCTGAACTACTACATGGTGAGGTACTTTCTCAAAAAAAAAAAAAAAAGGTATAAATTCAAATTAAAGGACTTCAAGATATTAAGAGTAATTTCCAGGGTAGACAGATAGTTGAAGAATAAAAAGAAACACTAAAGGAAATAAAAGAATTAAAGTGCTTCATATTTAAAAATCAAATACAAAAGAAGACAGTGGTGCAGAAAATAAGGGACAAAAAAAGCTGTAAGAAGCATCAAAAACAAGTAGCAGAATGACAGAAGTCTTTCTTTATCAGTAATTACAATAAATGTAAATGGATTAAGCTCTTCAACACAGAGATTGGCAGAATGGGCCAACAAAATCCCACTTGATCCAAGTACACGCTGTCTACAGAGACTCACTTTAGATCCAAAGACACAAATAGGCTGAAAGTGAAAAGATAGAAAGATACTTGGTGCAAACAGTAACCAAAAGAGAAGAAGGGGTGTATAATAAGTATCAAACAAAACAGACTTTAATAAAAAATAAAAGGTCTAGGTTAAAAATGGTATTATAAATTAAGAAAAAAATTCAACAGCATAAACATGTATCAATTATAAACATTTAGGCACTCTTATGGTTTGGATGAGGTTTATGTGTGTCCCTCAGAAGTTCATGAGCTAGAGGCTTGGTCACCAGTGTGGTGGAGCTGAGGTTGTGGAACCTTTAAGAACCAGGATCTACTGGAAGGTGATTAGGTATTGGAGGCCCAGACCTCAGAAGGGATTGATGCTCGTCTCATGGAGTGGACTAGTTTTTGCCAGAATGTGTTGTTATAAAGGAAGTTCAGCAGTCTCTACTCTCATTTCCTGTCTTGCCATGTGAGTGCTCCCTCTTCCATGTGATCCACCTAGATACCATGTGCCACGTTGTGATGCAGCCAGAAGGCCCTCAACCAGAGCCAACATGATACCAGAATCTTGCTCTAAAGTTCCCAGAACTGTGGATTAAATAAACTTCTTTAGAGAACACCTAGCCTCAGGTATTTTATTATAGCAACACGAAATGGACTGATACAAACCTAATTAAAGACTATTAAAATATTGAAGCAAGCCACGCACAGTGGTGCATGCCTGTAAACACAGCACTTAGGGGGGCCGAGGCACGACTGCAATTCAAGTCCTGTGTGGCAACTTAATAAGACCTTGTCTCAATTTTTAAAAAAATAAATAAAAGGCTAGGGATGTAACTAGTAGAATGCTCCCATACACAAATGGACAGAATTGAAGGAAGAAATAAAGTTTTCAAATAATAGTTGGAGATTTCAATACTCCCTCTCAACAAGAGATATAACAACCAGATGGAAGATCAATAAAGAAATAGTTGACTGGGCTAGGGATTTAGCTCAGTGGTTTCGCCGCCTGCTGCCTGCTACGCAAGCACAAGGACCCAAGTTCGATCCCCGGTACCAAAAAAAAAAAAAAAAAAGAGTTGACCAAACTGGCTGTGGTGGTGCACGCCTATAATCCCAGCACTTGGAAGGTTGAGGCAGGAAGACAGCCATGAGTTCGAGGCCAGCCTGGTCTACATAGTAAGCTCAAGGCCAGTCTGAATTACATAGCAAGACCGTGTCTCAAAAAAAAAAAAAAAAGTTAAATAATACAATAAACCAATGCATCTAAAAGAAATATACAGAACACTCTACCCAAGAACAACACAATATGTAATGTTTTCAAGTGTACCTGAAATATTCTCCAGGACAAACCATATGTTATGGCACAGAGACTCAAGAAATTTTAAAAGATAGATATAAAAAGTTATCTTCCTCAGTCACAAAAGTATGAAATTAGAAATCAAGAACAAAATGAAAGCTGGAAAATCCACAAATTTACAGAAATCAATGCATTTTTAAACATTCAATATATCAAAGAAGAAATCATAAAGGAAGTTATAAAATACTCAGAGATGAAAAAAAGTGAAAATATTGCATATCAAAACATACAGGAAACAGCAAAACCAACACTACTTGGAAATTTATAGCTATAAAGCTTAAATTAAAAAAGAAGATCTCAAATCAAAAGTGTAGCATTAGCCAGGCATGGTGGCACATGCCTGTAATCCCAGCACTAGGGAGGGTGAGGCAGAAGGTTCGCTGAAAGTTTGAGGCCAGACTGGACTACATAGTGAGGTCAAGACCAGCCTGAATTAAATCAGGAGACCCTGTCTCAAAAAAAAAAGTAGTATTACAATTTAAGGAACCAGTAAAAGAAGAAGGACTAAACTCAAAGCTAGAAAATGGAAGGAAAGAATGGATTAGAGCACACATAACTAGAAAATAGAAAAACAAAAATAAAAATAAAAATGTGATGTTCAAAGAGATTTTTTAATTGATAAAATTTCAGCTACATTGATTAAGAAAAAGTGTCTAATTACTAAAACTAGAAATGAAAATGGAGACATTACTATTGATTCTACTCAAATAAAAAATTATAAGACAATATTATGAATGATTATATTCTAACAAGCTGGATAACCTAGAAGAAATGTGCTAATTTCTAGAAACAGAAAACCTACCAAGTCCAAATCACGGAGAAACACAAAATCTAAATAGGCCAAAAAGTAGTAGTAAAAAGAGTGAATCAAAACCCTATACATGCCTAAACAAAAGCCCTGAACCCGACATCTTCACTGGTGATTTCTACCAAATATTTAACGCCAATATTCTTTTTTTTTTTTTTTCCTTTGGTACCAGGGATCGAACTCAGGACCTTGCATTTGTGAGGCAGACATCGAAACGACTGAGCTAAGTCCCAGGCCTCGACCACCAATTATTCTTAAACTTTTCTAAAAAATTGAAAAAGAGGGAATACTTTCTAACTCATTCTCTGAAGTTAACACTTCCCTGATACCCAGCACCAGACAAGGACACTACAAGAAAACCATCCACCCAAATTCCTTATGGGCAATAATGAAAAAAATAGTAAACCAAATTCAGCAGCTTATTAAAAGGATTATACACCACGACCAAAGAGGATTCATTCCTGGGATGCAAAGATAGTTCAACCTATGGAAAGTTGATCAACATAGAATGAATGAGGAAAAAAACTGTACGATCATCTCATTTGGTATAGAAAAAGCATTTGATAAAATTCAACACCATTTCATCATTTAAAAAAATACTCAATTGGGACTAGAGGAAATTACCTCAGAATGATGAAAACCAATTATGAAAAACAGCTAAAATTATACTCAGTGGTGAAAGACTAAAAGCTTTTCAATCAGTAACAAAATAAGGGTTTTCTCTACTTTGATGTAGTTCTGGAGGTTTTAGCCAGAGCAACTGGGAAAGAAAAAGAAATAAAAAGCACCCAAATTGGGAAGGAAAATTGGTTCTGTTCACAGGTAACATTTTCTTACACGTATTAAAGTCTAAATGCTAAATACCCTAGAGAGGACAGGGGAGAGGGGAGGGGAGGGAGACAGAGACAGACTGCTATAACTAATAAACAAATTAATACATTTACCAAAGTAACAGGATACAAATTCAACACAGAAAAAGTGAGTTGTTGCCACCCACCAACAATAAACAACATTAAAAGAAAATTATGGTAACATTTCCATTTTTATAGCATCCAAAGGAATAAAATATTAGGAATTAATTTAGAAATAAAGTTGGGATTCTTTTCAGCCTTTAAAAGAGGAAATGCTGACACATGTAACAACACTGGTGATTCTTGAGGACTTATATACTGCATGAAACAAGCTACCACAAAAAGATGGATATTTATGAGTCCACTTATATGAGGTTCTTAGAGTAGTCAAATTCAAACAAACAGAAAATAGAATGGTGGCTTTCAGGGAGAAGGGTGGGGAAAGAATGTGGAGTTATTGTTTAATCAGCATATATTTTCAGTTTTACAAAATGAAAAGAGATTTGGAAATGAATGGTGGTGATAGTTGCAAACAATATGAACATATTTAATATGACTACACTGTACACTTGTAAATAGTTAACATTGTAAATTTTATATTATATTTTACCAGAAAATTTTTTTAATAACCATATACATAGCACAGAGTCTCAAGATAATTATGCTTTCACATATAAACATTCTCTCTTGTTAATAGCTAAAATAACTTAGAAAGTCAACATAATTATAAAAAAATTAAGCTGGATGAAGAAATTAGACCACAAGAGTATAAATACTATAGGATTATAACTGTATACAACTGTAGAAAAGGCAAACAAATCTATAATAAAAAATTAAATCAATGGTTTCCCTGGGATGTGATTAATGGATTCCTGAGAAGGCAAAGAGGAATTATAAATGGCCAGGAGGTGACTTTTGTAGTGATGGATATGTTCATTATCATGATTATGGTGTTGGTTCCCTGAGTGTATTACATATTTCAAAACTTATCAAATTATGTGTATCAAATATATACTGGAAATTATCACACATCAGTTATATTTGTATTTTATATTATATTTTTAACAAAGCATTAAAAGAAAATGTTGCATATAAACACCTGACCATTCACTCATTTCAGAAAACTCTATTTGGTAACACTTCATTAACCTCCTTATATTGACACTGTGTGTTTCTATACAAATTATGGGCCCACCTGGGCTAGCAATGCACATAAGGCCAGATCTGGGCTGAGAGTTGTTCTCTGCCATTCTATTGCCCCTTCTAAGGCATTCAATTAGGAGGTACACAGAAGGGCTATCCACCCTTTAGTTTAGTAGACCTTAGTAGTGTTCTCAATTCACTCCTCACAGTAATCAGAACACGGAAGATTAAAGACAGGCTTGTTATTAACACCCTTAATATCACATAAACCAGAGCAATGTACAGTGGGTAGTTGGGTGGGTCACAAGGAGGATGGATAAATCACAAACATTACATTAGACCAATTTAATTTCCCTGAAAAAGAAACATTCACAGTAAGGTGCCAGCAGACCCCCTATTTAGGTCATCATGGACAAAGATGGGTCATGTTGATAGCTAGACCAGCCATGAGGAGGACTGACATCGTCCCATGGTCTCAGGAACCCAAGATTCCCTTCAGAAACTGGAAAGAAAACAGAACTCTGCTTTCTCTTGGATGGTGGAGTAGCTGATTCACTTTGGACGCTGCAGAGTAGGCACAGTTGAGATGGCTTCTGTCCCAAACTCTAGCAGTGACAAAATAGATAAATACAGCTTAGCTCCTGAAAATGTCCACCATATCTAGCTATAATAGGGAATCTCCCCAACGTGACCACATGGATGAACGAGGTTCAGCATCTGGCTGACACACCTTCATAAAGCCCACTATCATAGCCTCTCTCTGCTGTGTGCAGCTGTGTTGAACAAGAAGGATGCACATTTCTTTCTCTAGTGTGAATTTTCTGATGCCGAATAAGGGTGGGCCTTTGGCTGAAGGCTTTGCCACATTCATTGCATTTATAAGGTCTATCTGGTTTGTGAACTTTCTGGTGCTGCCTCAGATTCGACCTTTGTCTGAAGGTTTTCCCACATTCACTACACTCATAAGGCCGTTCACCAGTATGAAGTCTCCGATGGTTGCTGAGGCTGGAGCTTTGATTAAAGAATTTGCCACATTCACTGCACTGATAAGGCCGTTCACCTGTGTGAAGTCTCCTATGACTATTGAGGCTGGAATTTTGGCTAAACAGCCTCCCACATTCAATGCACTCATAAGGCCGCTCACCAGTGTGAACTCTCTGATGTTTCATTAGGTCAGAGCTTCGGCTGAAGGCTTTCCCACATTCACCGCACCCAAAAGGCCGTTCACCAGTGTGAACTATATAGTGTTGAATGAGACTGGCAATCTGGCTAAAGAATTTCCCACATTCATTGCACTTATAAGGTTTTTCTCCAGTGTGAACTCTGCCATGCTTAATCAGACTGGAGTTGCAGTTAAAAGATTTCCCACATTCCCTGCATTCATGAGCACTTCTACCAGTGTGAACTCTTCTATGATGAATGAGGTTGGAACGCTGGCTAAAGAATTTCCCACATTCGCTGCACTCGTAGGGCTTTTCACCAGTGTGGACCCTCATATGTTGGATAAGGTTGGAGCTTCGGCTAAAGAATTTTCCACAGTAACCGCACATGTGGGGGCTTTCACCAGTGTGAACTCTCTGATGTTTCACGAGACTAGAGTGTTGGCTAAAGAATTTCCCGCACTCACAGCACTCATACGGTTTTCCTCGATTGTGAACTCTCTGGTGTTGCATGAGGCCAGAGGCATTGCTAAAGAATATCCCACACTTGCTACATTCATAGGGCCTCTCTCCAATGTGGACTCTCTGTTGATGAACAAGTGTGGATGTGGCACTGAAAGCATCTCTAGATGGACTGCTCTTGTTATGCCTTTGGGCAGAGGGAAAATCTAATGCACCTTCAGAATTCTTGTGTGCCTCCTCCACACTGGGAGTGACCTGACTCTGCACAAAGCCTGATGTGGCCACAAAGTCCTCCCTGCCCTCCCCACACATGGAAGGCTTCTGTGATGAGTGGTCTGAGCAGGTCTTTCCAGGAGAGGCCCTGCCCTCCTCCTTTCTGGCAGGCTTGTCTGCATTCTTCTGCACCTGCTGCTGGGGAAGGTTTCTGTTGAACTTGAACCCTGTCCTACTTGCCTCACACATGTAGGGCTTCTGCCTGGCACGTGTTGCTTGATGTTCAGCCAGGCATAAAATGTCTTTCAAGTGTGGGCCACATGTGTCATGGGGGTAGGTCTTCTGTGTGGACAGAGATGTCTTGGGATTCCCATCCTGGGATATTCCTTGTACAGAAACATTTTGCTCAGAAGGTAGCTCCTTGAGCTCTGTTCCACAGCAAAAATCTACAAGCAGAGAAATTCTGATCAAGTCATATAAACTTTGATAGAAGGAAATAGCCCCATTACATGTGCCTCTCTGACTCCAGAATAAGTCCTTAATAACCTTGGCAGGATGAGAGACCTCAGGTGAGAGCCAGGAATGGTTGGCTTTCTACACTACCATGCCTGGCCAGGCCACAAAACAAGAGAGGTCTGTACCACAGGATGGGGTACAATCTTGGGAAGAGGGTCAAGATCCCCAACTCACTTCTCTACAAAGAAGCCTAGGAGAGCATTGGCTTCTGGGAAACTATAAGGGCCACGAGGCAGGTAGGAATGGCCAAGCCCGGGAGAATCTGACTACAACTAATTGGATGATGTTTAAGGACATCAAGGAAACATGCTCTTCTCAGGATATATGATGTAGAGTCCAACAGTGCAGAATAATGCAGAGGTCACTGTGCAAAGACTGAGACACGGAGGCCGGAAAGGTGGGGCCAGCCAGAAGCCCACAGTCAGAGCAGAGATTCAAATGGGCAAGGTCTCAAGAATGGGGAAGGAAAGGTAAAGATGAAGAGTGGACATTAGCATTCAAACAAATAATGATAAATAGGAGAAAAGAAGCCGGTATGATTTGGACACAGTGATGATGTCACATCCGCCCCCAGCTCCCACTTACCAGAGCCAGGCCTGCCAAAAGCCCCTCTTGTCATGGCTGAAGTCATAGCCACTCTGTCAGGCACCCAGGGTTCTTTCCCCACCTCGAGTTGGGCAATGACATGGCACCTGAAAGAGGTGAGCCCTGAGGGAAAGATGGGCAGGTCATCTGCCAGCACATGCCCAGGGAAAGTAACCCAGAACAGACCACAGGAAAGAAAACTCAGTATTACACACTGTACATACAAGCAAGGTCTGACAAGCATATCCCAGTGATTGGCAGGCAGTGACCAAATCAGTCTCGAATTCTGCAGTCTTGCATAGGACATGTTAGCAAAGGAAGGAGCAGAAACTAAACCACAGAGATGTCAGAGACCTGGACAGTCACCCAGGTGAGGAGTGACAGATAGGATGAGCTCTATGGGGCTGACCTTAAAAGGCTCCTTCTGCTTGGTCCTTTCCTGCAAAGCTTTGACAAACAGGTGTGGGGTTGCTCAGGGAGAGGTGGAGGCACCGCTTGCAGGGCTACCTTGGAATCCAGTGGAACTCACAACATGCACATTATGAAGGGAGGGGAGGAAGCAGCATTGGCGGGGTTGGCATTGGAAGGGAAGAGCTCTCTAGTACAAAGGGGACAGGCAGAGAAGAGCTCAGGATGCTTGGACAAGTGTGAGGGCCTTACCCAGAGAGGCTATGAGTGCAAAGTTCTCCAGCATCACATCGCAGTACAGGAGTCTCTGTGCCTCGCTGAGCAGGCCCCACTCCTCCTGGGAGAAGTAAATGGTCACGTCTTCAAAGGTCACACAGCCATGCTGATGGGGACAGTTCATTCCGTGATCAGCCTCTCTCCTCAGGCCTCCCTCTCCATTCCCTACTTGCCCTCTGTCACCCTTCTTCCCAGCTCCAAGGAAACACCAGTCCTGGTAACATTAGTACTGGCTTTTTTCTCATGTCACACACGTTCACTTTTCAGCCTACAGTGAGACAGGCAGGAGGGCAGAGGGTCGCCATCTAAGCTCTGGGGCTGAAGTGTAGGGCCCAATCCCCTCTCTTCTGGCCCCTTCTCCTAAATTTGCAATGTCATGCTTCTTAGATACAATCCAATGAGGGCTTGGTTTTCATCCTCAGTTTCCTGTCCAGGCCCATTCCTATTTGCACCTCATTCTTTGTCCTGCACCTTCCTCACAGTTCCAGACCTTGCCCTGCACAGCCATGGTCACAGCTACCTTCTCCCCAACCTTGTCTACCTCTCAGCCAGGTTTGTGGACTCCTGGGTGTCACTTTGTTCACTGAACTTGGAGACAGTCTGGCCAATACAAGCCTGATACCATTCTGCCCTTGGCCTTTGATGGTGCCCACTGCAAGGATAACACTCTTCTTTGCTTTGCAGGCTTCTCCACTTGGCCTTCTTCCTGGCTTTAAACCACATCAAGCACACACAGATGCCAGATATCCTGGCACTCCTGTGTTGCACGCTCTCCCTTCATCATTCACGCTTATGCAAAAGCCAACCCCTCTGGTCCTCCTACTCCAGTGTGACAGTTTGGGTTTTGAATGTTCTCCAAAGGCTCACGTGTTGGAGGCCTGGATGTACTGGAGGTGACACAACCTTTAGGACACGTGGCTAACTGAGGGAAGTTAGGTCATGGTGGGCTTGCTCCTGAGAGGAATATTGAGATCCTGGCCCCTCTTTTCTTTCTCTTCCCACTCCTCTCTGTTTCCCAGAAAGTCTGAGCAAGCTCATTTGTCCCTAGCTAATTGCCTAGTCTGACTAAAAATCCCCAGGCTCCATCATGAGACACCACAAAAGCCTCAGGAGAACATAAATTGGAGAATGCACCACTCTAAGCCACATGGTAGCATTACCTCCATGACTCCCAAGCCTCAGCATCCATTTCCTAGTTACATCTGGCCACCTGCCACCTTCCTTTATACCCTGACACCCCCTATCCCATGACACTCTTTCTCATTCGTTTTTATGATGCTAAACAAGCCAAACATAGTACCCAAGCAAGATCCTATGGTCTGAGTCCTCCGGGCCCACGTTCTTTTTTCACAGTATGCTGCCACCATGGCCTGAACATTGACCCTCTAAAATCTGACATACACTCTTGCCCACACACTGATGCCACAATTTGGATGTTTTGTGGAAATAAAGACCAACCAACAAAGAAAAGCTAAGGCTATTTATCCATTGCTTACTGTAGCCAAGGAATGGGCCACTATCACTGATGGCTTCTCAGAGACTTAAAGGCAGCCACAGTAAGGGCAAAGCGTTATAACACAGAGAAGGTGTGCCCTGACTAGGAGATGGTACCTTGGAAAGCTGTCTGTTGGGGCCTTGAACTACAGGCAGGGCCTCATATGAGACTGGTCATGTAAACATCTTTAGCTTTCTGCAGTTGGTCCTAAATTAGACATAAGAACAAAAATTTCAGAAACTGTCTGTTATTAATCAAGCCCATTCAAAAAAAGAGGTCCACTGTGAAAGGAGTTTTGGTCTAACTTCCCAGCTTGTCACTAGAGATAGCAATCTTGTTTCCTGCCAGTCTAACTCACAATAAGCAGGCTTCCTGTGGGGCTGATTATAAAAGAGAGGGTGGTTTCCTGGGCAGGTCATAGGCCAGAGCTCTATTTTTACATATTGTCTGGCCATTGTCTGAGTTGTAGATTGTCTCTTATGACCTCAATTAACACCTTCCTAGAACAGGGTAACTGTGTTTAACCACTCTTCAAATCTACTCAGGGTCTCTGGAGACTCAACATGTCCCAAACCTAACTTCTGCTATTTCCACTGAAAATTCCTGCTGCAGCCACTTCCCTTTCTCTCTGCTGATGACTTGTTGATACTTCTTCCTAAGGAAGCAAAACACCATGGAGTGTGCCTCCTCTTCCTCACTCTCCACATCAGACAACCCGGTCAGCCTGATGTCTCTGAGACAGACCACACCTGCAGTTCCACCTGACCTGGCCACCAGGATCACTGATCCTGACCCAAGCAGTGGGTGCTCCTTGGCCTCCCTGCCTTCGCCCTCACCCCACACACTTTTGTTCCACTCTGCATCCACAGAGACACTAACAAGACTCGAGTCCTATCACCTTCCTCTGCTTTAAACCGTCCACGGCACCCAGTGACCTCAGAATAGCAGCCCAGCTCCTCAGCCTGTCATTCTAGGTCCTGACAGACAACAGTCACTCGAGTTTCTTGAACACTCCCAACTCCGCCCCACCTCAAGCATCTCTGTGCAAGTTCCTGTGCTCAAGAAATCCTTTCTCCCCTCACCCTTCAGAGCTCAGATATGGAAACTTCTCTGCAGAATGTCTGGCCTGCGATCAGGATCCAAGCCAGGAGTAACTCCTGCCAAGGACTCCTGAGTCAAAGCAGGGAGATGGCAGAGGTGAGAGAGGTAAGAACAGCGCCATCCGTTCTATGTTGGCACCAGGACCAACAGGGTGGTGCCACAGCAGAGGGCTGAAGCCACCCACTCACCTGCACCAGGTCCTGCTGCACTGACACAGCCATCAGGCCTTCTGGACCCAGCGGGGCCTTCTCTGCTGGTGACTGAGGTGGCTCCCGCGGGCTCAGCCCAACACGCACCCTGCCTTGTCCTCGGCTGAGGGTCGCGTTCCGGGCTTCAGCCCCTCAGTCAAATGCATACCCCTGGACACCTGAGACACCCCAATTCCAGGGCTCGAGGCTGCTGCAAAGGCACAGCGCAGGGTCCGAGCCGCACTGCCTCCGCCGGGCGGTCCCAGCCAGCCACAACCCTGGTCCCCACCCGCTAGGACACAGCCGGTCCGGGAACCTCCGCCCCCTGCCCTGAGAAGCTCCGCCCCCCGCGCTCCGCCACTGCCCGCGGGGACACAGCCGGGTCGCCGGGAACCTCCGCCCCTGACCTGCGAAACTCTGCCCCCAGCGCACCGCCACTGCCCGGGACCCCGCGTTTGCGTTCTGCTCGCAGGGGGTGCGGGGAGGGGGGGGTCGGTGGAAAGGAACTATAGGGACAGGGCGGGGCTTGCTTGGCTGCGCCTCCGCCCCGCAGCCCTAGCGCTAGACTCTTAAAGGGGCCCTTCCCAGGCTGCGGTGTAGCAGCCGACGAGCAAGGCCCGGAGATCGAACTCGGTCCTTGTTCCTGCGAGGCAGGCGGCAGAATCACTGAGCTAAATCCCCGGCTCTGCGTGCTAGCCATATGTGTTCTCATTCTGTACTTCTCAAACCAGTAACACCAGCATTGCTGGGAATTTGTTTAAAAATGAAAGTTGGAGGCAGCAGCCCAAACTTAGGGACTCGGAGGTTTTGGGAGGAAAAAGTTGGGACTCGGCCTTCCGGGCTCTCACAAGCCCTTGGGGGACTCCAGAGCTGCTCCAGCGGGAGAACGGGGACTCAGTCAATACAATGGGAATCCTCACTGCGCACCTAGTGGGGTAAAGGGCACCTAGCAGGCACGAAGTCCCTGCTCACCTTGTGCAAGCTGTTGCTGTCATCATCATCCCACTGCTGTGGGAGGGCAGGGGAAGCTGCCTCCCTGCAGGGTCATCTGGGACATTCGTCAGAGTGTGAAACCCAGGGGCCGGGGACAGGCTGTGCTTGTGAGGTGCAGCAAGTAGGCTCTTAAGGAAAGCACGCAGCTATACCATTTGGTGCCTTTTTTTCTTCTTTTCTTTCTTCTTCTTTTTGTATGTAACCTGCAGTTATTTTTTATTTTATTCTATTTTTTTAAAAATGAAAGCAGACAATTTATTTGAAGGTGGGGAAAGGGGAGAGAGAGCTCTACTCTGGACAAATAGGGAGCATTCGAAATGGAAATACTCCTGTTTTTTATTTTAAATATATTGAAGAATGAAATTATATTTATGCATCATGTACGATGTGTGGTTTTTTTTTTTGGTTTTTTTTTTTTGGTTTTTTTTTTTTGGTAGTGGGGATCGAACTCTGGACCTTGCACTTTCGAGGCAGGCAGCGGAACCACTGAGCTAAGTCCCCAGCCCCATGTGTGGTTTGAAATATGCATACCCATGGGCTGGGGATTTAGCTTAGTGGTTCTGGTGCCTGCCTTGTAAGCACAAGGTCCCGAGTTCAATGCCCAGTACCAAAAAAAAAAAAATTCTCTTGGGCTGGGGATTTAGCTCAGTGGTTTCACTGTCTGCTGCGCAAGCACAAGGACCCGAGCTTGATACCTGGTACCCCCCCCAAAAGAAATATGCACACCCTGTGGAACGGCTAAACCAAGCTGGCAGACATCACCTCACAGAAACAGGGCCATGTGGCTTCGTGCCATCTCTGCATTTTGCTGGATGCTGATGAAGACTGGCAGGAAAAGGGGCCCCTGCCATCCCATGGGCAAAGCGACCTCCTCATGGAGGTCTGAGAAAGGGCCCAATATTGCCTGGGCCTCACCTGGCATCTCCTCAGCCATCCTCATGTCCTGCTGGCTCCACCTCCTCACATGTCCCTGGATGTCGCCTTCTCACCACCTCCAGCAATACCAGCCTGAGCCATGTCACCATCAACACACTCCTGGACCGTGCAGTGCACCCTTCCTGTGTCCCCACATCAATCCTGGTGTTCTCTGCAAGTGTCCAGAGTGAAATTTCATCACATTCTGTCACTGTTTGGTTAAAAACCTCTTATTTTCTTGATAGAATTGAGATAAATCTCAACTGCCTGTTGTAGTGATCTAATCTGGCCCTGGCCTCCACTCAGTCCTCCCCCTTCCAGCCACCCTGGTGTTCACACAGATCCTGCAGCTGACTGAGTCCTTATCTGTGTCTCCATCCTGGCACACACTGTTCCCGGTGCTGGGTAAGTTTTCCCCTTGACACTGTCTGGTAATCCTGCATGCTGCAGTAGTCTGCATTATATCATCTCATTTACTATGTGCTCTGCCATCTCTGATGTACAGTTGAAGTTTGATTTTCCCACTTATCTTTGTCCATTTTGTGTTATTCAAAAAATACCCAAGGTTGGTTACTTTATAAAGAAAAGAAACTTATTTGCTGCAAAATGTGAGTGGCTGAAAATTTCAAGCAGCATGGAAGTGGCAGGGGCCCAACATGGCAAAGAGGCTGAAGGGGAAACGGTTGTATGATGAACACATGGCATGGCCTGACTTTCTTTGTTTTGGGTACCAGGGATCAAACTCGGGTCCTTGCGCTTGCGCAGCAGGTGGCGAAACCACTGAGCTAAATCCCTGGCCCCATGGTCTGACTTTCTAACAATCCACCCCCTCGAGAACTAGATAATTCATTCCTGTGAGAGCCAACCCACTCCACCACACTACCATTAATCACCTTCCACTATGTCCTACCTTTTAAAGGTCTACCGCCTCTCAGTACCATTACTGTGGAGAGAAAGTCTTCAGCACAAGAAGCTTTGCAGGACAAACCATCTCCATAGCTCTAGTTTTACACATAAGAACAGTGAGGTCCTGAAAAAAGGGGAATGGATAAAGTCATCCAGGTGGTAACAGTCATAATCCAGACGAGCTGGAATACCAAACTACCCCCAGAGTAGAAGCTCTTTCCCACAATGTCATTCTTCCTACCCCTCCAAACTCCTAGCTACCCTCCTATGCCCAAGTTTCCTTTCTCCTTTTCTTCATTTTGTTGATTTTCTCTTTGTTTTTCTATTCTCTACCTCTGCGTTAATCTTTATTATCTCCTTCCATCTGCTAGCTTTGGGTTTAGTTTGTTCTTTTCTTACTAGTTCCTTAGGTTGTAAAGTTAGATGTTTGATTTGAGACTTTTTTTTTTTT
>NW_004624794.1:8495987-8521432 GCF_000247695.1 Heterocephalus glaber | reverse complement strand
TTTTTTTTTTTTTCTTTTGGTACCAGGGATTGAACTCTGGACCCTGCGCTTCCGAGGCAGGAGCAGCACCACTGAGCCAAATCCCCGGCCCGATCTGAGACCTTTTTAAAAATGTAAGCTTTATAGTTAAAATTTCCCTCTTAGTGCTGCTTTAGCTATAACTGCGGGTTTCAGCGTGAATCTAGGTCCCTGAGTGAGAGGCGAACGGGTCGCTGGTGCCCACGGAGGGAAACAGGGTGCTGGTCCGGGCGGTGTTAGTTGGCGGCAGCCATGGCGGCCTGGGAACGGCCCCTTTAAGATCCGGGCTGGGGCGGTACGAAGGCACAAGTCCCTGCAGGCCGGCGGCTGTGCGGCTGTGCGCGTGCGGCGGGCCGGCCTTCGCTCGCGGAGAGGCCGTGTTTCTGGGCCTCCGGGCCGGGGCGGGGGCGGGGGCGGAGCTCCCAGCGCTGCTGCGGCCAGTGGTTCCCGGCAACCGGGCTGAGTCCCTGCGGCCGCTGGGGACCCGGGTTGGGGCTCCCGGGGGCCGCGCGGGAGGGGCGGTGCGGCTCGCACCAGCAGCCTTGAGCCCTGGAACTGGGGTGTCTGCAGGTGTCCAGGGGTGCGCTTTTGACTGAAGCCCAGAGCGCGACCCACAGCCAGGGACGGCAGGTTGGGTAGTGGGCTGAGTCCGCGGGAGCCACCTCGGTCGCCCGTTCTGAAGGCCCTGCTGGGTCCATAGGCCCCAATGGCTGCTTCAGCGCAGAGGGACCTGGTGCAGGTGAGTGGGTGGCTTCAACCCTCTGCCCTGGAGGTTTATCAGCAAGCTCAGAGCAGGTTATATTCTCCGAGCCATAGAGATCATAACCTTGTTTGGAATTTATCTGTAGCTAATGATTAAAGAAAGGAAACGTAGGGGGGAACTGTTATCTGTTCCTGGCTTCTCATGTACCTTTCTCAAGTACTTGCCATCAGCCTGCCTCCAGGCCTGCACATGTCTAACTTCCTGCTTCACATTCCCCTACTCCAGTTGGGACTCTCAAATCTTTTAGGGCAATGTTATTTTATCTATTTCCTGCTGAGAAAGGGCACTTGAGAGACTTGGGGCTTTCACTTTTGCTGAATTTCAGAACTAGGGAGTGAGTGGAGGGTCTTATGTGATTGAGTGGGATGGGGTGTAAAGGAGAGATGAAGTTAAGGAAACAGCTTAAAATACAACGCCTAGATATAAAGAGAAAATTTAAAATAGCAGTCATTTCCATTATGAGGATTGGGAAAGCCATGTCCACATCACTCTCCAAAACCCCCCCGGGCCGGGGGTAGGGAACATATCAGGGGTGCCTTGGACTTAGTTTCTAAAGTCCACTGCACCCAGAAGTACAGGAATTGGGTAACAATCCACAAATCCAGCAGCCATTGCTTTCAACATTCTGGGCATACTGCTGAGCCGAAAGGAGAATGTAATTGTCTTCTTTAGTTGGCAGACTATGGACAGAAAAAACATCGAGAACGAATGATAAAATATTGTTGTCCTGGTCACATCTGATATGTCATAGTAAAATGACCAGAGTAAAAAAAGAAGGAAGATGGCAGCTGAACTTACTGTAACCAACTTTCTTTTTATAAGGCGTACTATAAACAGCAGCAGGTCGGCCCATACCTCCTCGAAGTATACAGGAATAGAAAGGTAATCACAGTAAGTTCATGATTAAGAGAGTAATACCCAAGGTGGACACAGCCTTCTGTTGGAATGTAGGATGGGATGGTGGGGCATTTACTTATCTGATGCTCATTTAAACAGATATTTAAGGGATTTGTCCTGTGGAGGTTCTTTCCTCCCTGGCTTGGCATGGGAATGATGAGTCCAGCATCAAATCCCTTGATGGCTATAGAAGAGAGAAAAGTACCCTTCCAGAGAGGAGTTAGCTATTGACAAAGGGGCTGCTGAGGCTCTTGGGATATCTGTGACAATACTTAAAATCCACGGCTCTTAGTTGCCTGTTGAAAAATTTTGAGTGTAGACACAAATTGGCCCAACATGAAGCCTCTGCATCAGGTAGGATGTTTGTATACAAGAAAGGCAGACCATGTAGTCCTTCAAGTGGGCTAAGGCCCAGTGCAGCAGTAAGGCCTATGAGAATTCTCAGTAGAGCTATAGGTAAGATTACCTTCCATGAGAGGTGAGTTTCTTGACATAGCTTTTTTTTTATGTAGTCTTAATGTTCGATTGGGTTGTTCTACCTTTTCTGAAGACTGAGGTCTCCAAGAGGAATGAAGGTAAAATTTAAATCCCAAGACTTTAGCCCCCAACTGTATCACCTAGGAAATGAAAGATGGGCTGTTATCCTTTTGGAGGGACTTGGAAAGTCTGAAACAAGGAATGATTTCTTGGAGAACTGCTTTGAACACTTCTGTAGCCTTTTCAGACCTAGTGGGAGAGGCTTCTATCAATCATATAAGTCAGTGAGAGCTACTAGATATCTTAACCCTTGGCCCAGAAGCAGTTAGGTAAAATCTATTTTCCAGTCCTCAGCTGGGCATTGTCCATATCTTTGTGTTGGAGCCACCCAGGGAGGGAATTGGGGAATGTTAAGGACTCATACAGCTAAGGTTGTGATATTTGAAGCCCTTTGCCTCTAAATATCTGTTTGCATGCTTGGTATAGTCAGTTTTGACTTAAATGGCAAGAATCATGTAATTCATTCATAATTTTCTATTGCACTGACTAGGAGAGATGAAGAAGATTTGCTAATTGAACCACCCAAGTGTAACCACAGGCCAGAGCCCAAGCGACCTCCTCTGGGATATAAGTAGGAAAAGGCAGATGCAGTCTTAATTTGGGCATTAGAGACAATATACCCTTAGGATTGTGGACTGGGAGAGAAGACTGAGACCTTGTTGGTTTGTGTCTGAGGAGCAGAACATTGAAACATTAGGAAAATGGGCCAGCAAAGAGGGGTCGGGCCCCACACTTCAGGCCCAGACCTTAGAGGGTGACACTCTCTCTTGCCTGTTGCTGCTTTGGGCTCACAAGGTGGTCATGTGAGGCATTAAAAAAAGAGACAAGATTAATGTAACCAGGGCCTGATGTCTCCTTGGAGCTGAGAGGAAAGGTGAAGGAGGAGGGTGAATAGAGAATAAAGGGAGGCCTGAGGAGAGAGGCTGATCAAGAAATGAACTGTCCCCATCATGGCAGGGCTGTGTGACCTTTGAAGACGTGACCATTTACTTCTCCCAGGAGGAGTGGGGCCTGCTCAGCGAGGCACAGAGACTCCTGTACTGCGATGTGATGCTGGAGAACTTTGCACTCATAGCCTCTCTGGGTAAGGCCCTCACACTTGTCCAAGCATCCTGAGCTCTTCTCTGCCTGTCCCCTTTGTACTAGAGAGCTCTTCCCTTCCAATGCCAACCCCGCCAATGCTGCTTCCTCCCCTCCCTTCATAATGTGCATGTTGTGAGTTCCACTGGATTCCAAGGTAGCCCTGCAAGCGGTGCCTCCACCTCTCCCTGAGCAACCCCACACCTGTTTGTCAAAGCTTTGCAGGAAAGGACCAAGCAGAAGGAGCCTTTTAAGGTCAGCCCCATAGAGCTCATCCTATCTGTCACTCCTCACCTGGGTGACTGTCCAGGTCTCTGACATCTCTGTGGTTTAGTTTCTGCTCCTTCCTTTGCTAACATGTCCTATGCAAGACTGCAGAATTCGAGACTGATTTGGTCACTGCCTGCCAATCACTGGGATATGCTTGTCAGACCTTGCTTGTATGTACAGTGTGTAATACTGAGTTTTCTTTCCTGTGGTCTGTTCTGGGTTACTTTCCCTGGGCATGTGCTGGCAGATGACCTGCCCATCTTTCCCTCAGGGCTCACCTCTTTCAGGTGCCATGTCATTGCCCAACTCGAGGTGGGGAAAGAACCCTGGGTGCCTGACAGAGTGGCTATGACTTCAGCCATGACAAGAGGGGCTTTTGGCAGGCCTGGCTCTGGTAAGTGGGAGCTGGGGGCGGATGTGACATCATCACTGTGTCCAAATCATACCGGCTTCTTTTCTCCTATTTATCATTATTTGTTTGAATGCTAATGTCCACTCTTCATCTTTACCTTTCCTTCCCCATTCTTGAGACCTTGCCCATTTGAATCTCTGCTCTGACTGTGGGCTTCTGGCTGGCCCCACCTTTCCGGCCTCCGTGTCTCAGTCTTTGCACAGTGACCTCTGCATTATTCTGCACTGTTGGACTCTACATCATATATCCTGAGAAGAGCATGTTTCCTTGATGTCCTTAAACATCATCCAATTAGTTGTAGTCAGATTCTCCCGGGCTTGGCCATTCCTACCTGCCTCGTGGCCCTTATAGTTTCCCAGAAGCCAATGCTCTCCTAGGCTTCTTTGTAGAGAAGTGAGTTGGGGATCTTGACCCTCTTCCCAAGATTGTACCCCATCCTGTGGTACAGACCTCTCTTGTTTTGTGGCCTGGCCAGGCATGGTAGTGTAGAAAGCCAACCATTCCTGGCTCTCACCTGAGGTCTCTCATCCTGCCAAGGTTATTAAGGACTTATTCTGGAGTCAGAGAGGCACATGTAATGGGGCTATTTCCTTCTATCAAAGTTTATATGACTTGATCAGAATTTCTCTGCTTGTAGATTTTTGCTGTGGAACAGAGCTCAAGGAGCTACCTTCTGAGCAAAATGTTTCTGTACAAGGAATATCCCAGGATGGGAATCCCAAGACATCTCTGTCCACACAGAAGACCTACCCCCATGACACATGTGGCCCACACTTGAAAGACATTTTATGCCTGGCTGAACATCAAGCAACACGTGCCAGGCAGAAGCCCTACATGTGTGAGGCAAGTAGGACAGGGTTCAAGTTCAACAGAAACCTTCCCCAGCAGCAGGTGCAGAAGAATGCAGACAAGCCTGCCAGAAAGGAGGAGGGCAGGGCCTCTCCTGGAAAGATCTGCTCAGACCACTCATCACAGAAGCCTTCCATGTGTGGGGAGGGCAGGGAGGACTTTGTGGCCACATCAGGCTTTGTGCAGAGTCAGGTCACTCCCAGTGTGGAGGAGGCACACAAGAATTCTGAAGGTGCATTAGATTATCCCACTGCTAGGGATGCTTTCAGTGCCACATCCACACTTGTTCATCAACAGACAGTCTACACTGGAGAGAGGCCCTATGAGTGCAGCAAATGTGCAGTAGTCTTTAGTGATGCCTCCAGCCTCAAGCAACACCAGGGAGTTCACAATCGAGGAAAACCTTATGAGTGCTGTGAGTGTGGGAAATTTTTTAGCCGACACTTCAGTCTTGTGGAACATCAGAGAATTCACACTGGTGAAAAGCCATATGAGTGCAGTGAATGTGGGAAATTCTTTAGCCAACACTCCAGCCTTTTTCAACATAAGAGGATTCACACTGGTAGACGTACTCATGAGTGCAGAGAATGTGGGAAATTCTTCATCTGCAACTCCAGCCTAATTAAGCATGGGAGAGTTCACACAGGAGAACGACCTTATAGGTGCAAGGAATGTGGGAAATCATTTAGGCAAATCTCCAATCTCACCCAACACCAGAGAGTTCACACTGGAGAACAGCCTTTTGAGTGTGATAAATGTGGGAAAGTCTTCAGCCGAAGCTCCAACCTCATAAACCATCAGAGAGTTCACACTGGTGAAAGGCCTTATAAGTGCACTGAATGTGGGAAGATGTTCAGCCAAATCTCCCATCTCAAGATCCATCAGAGACTTCACACAGGTGAACGGCCTTATCAGTGCAGTGAATGTGGAAAATACTTTAACCAAAGCTCTAGCCTCAAAGCCCATCAAAGGTTTCATACTGATGAACGACCATATGAGTGCAGTGAATGTGGGAAATCCTTCAAACAAAGCTCAAATCTGAGGCAGCACCAGATAGTTCATAAACCGGACAGGCCTTATAAGTGCAGTGAGTGTGGGAAAGCCTTCACCCAAAACTCCACCCTCAGTAACCATCGCAGGCTTCACACTGGTGAACGGCCTTATGAGTGCAGCGAATGTGGGAAAACCTTCAGACAAAGGTCGAATCTAAGTGAGCACCAGATAGTTCATAAACCAGACAGGCCTTATAAGTGCATTGAATGTGGCAAAGCCTTCAGCCAAAAGCGCACTCTCATTCAGCATCAAAAAATTCACACCAGAGAAAGGAATGTAGAGAATGTGCATCTGCCTTGTTGAACACAGCTGTATACAGCAGAGACAGTGAGAGACTGTGACAGTGGGCCTTATAAGGGAGTGTTAGCCAGACTCTGAACTTCATTCATCCATGTGATCACACGGGGGAAATTCCCTATGAAAGCTATGTATGGTGGATGCTTTCAGGACTGAAGTCATATTTGTCCATTTTGTCACTGCTAGAGTTTGCAACAGAAGCCGTCTCAGCTTGGCCCACTGGCTGGCCTCCATAGCATGTTTCAGCCATTTCACCATCTCAGGGAAAGCAGCCCTTTGCTCTCTTTCTAGTCCCTGAATGGAACCTGAGTTTCTGAGGCCATCAGAAGATGTCACTTCTTTCTCATGGCTGTTTTAGTTGTAGGTATGACCCATTCTTGGCCACGATGACCTAAATGGAGTTCTGCTGGCAGCTTACTGAGATGGTTTCCTTTTTCAGGATATTCAGTGGTTAAATGTGATGGATTTGTTCATCTTCTATACGACCTGACCCAAGTACCTAAAATACATTGGTCTAGTTCATATTATGCTGGGAGCCTTACTGATTAAAGCATATTTTATCTTACTGTGAGGAGTAGTTTGAACAGAGAACAGAGTTAAGGTCTGTTAATGAACAGTTAGCTCCAAATTGTGTGCTTCCAAATTGACTGCCTCAGAAGTGACAGTAGGATGGCAGAGAACAACTGTCAGCCCAGATTTGGCCTTATGTTAACTGTTCGCCAAGGCTTTCTAGGAAAGACTATATTGCTTTGTGGGCCTGTATTGCAGTCTTGAATGCTATGAATTTTCCTGTCCTGAATGGCATGAATTTTTCTCTTATCCTAAGGAGGTAGAAGTTGTGACCATCTCTAGAGCATCTGAGAGCAGTATCAATTGGGTCCCTTATCTCCTAGCATAGTGATGGCAAGTCTTTTAGAGACCAAGTGTCCAACCTGCAACCCAAAACCCATTTATTTATTGTAAAGTGCCAACATTGCAGTTAAACCTGAATGCTCAGCTGCTTGGGAAATGCTGGAGTGACTTGGCTTGGGTGCTGAAGGCTCTGTGTACCCACTATGGCACACATACCATAGGTTTGCCACAACTGCCCTAGCACTATTAAGCAGCTGTTCAACTGTTACCTGCCAAGGAGTCATATGCTGTGAAGTTCACTGTCTGTTATACATATGTGTCCATCTTTAAGACTTGCTAAGTCCAAGTGGATCTATAGTTTGTATAGAAACACAGTGTGACTATAGAGAGTGGGTGAGACTATTGCTTACCTGTGAGAATGGAACTATTCTAAAAATGTATCCTTTAATGTTCCTTTGAATGTCTCTGTGTAGAATTGAGGGCATTATGGCTTCTATCTAGATGTCCTCCCAAAGCCTCATACAGTCATAAATAGAAAGTTTTGAAGGTGGCTGGATTAGGGTGTGTGAATGTGGATTAAGGGTGTGATGCTGGGATTAAGGGTGTCCCACCCTGCTTGTGGGTGGCAGTGACCAATAGATTTATAGCCTGGATGAAGTATAAAGGCAGGCTTGCTGCTGCTGCTGCTGCTTACTGCTTTGCTGTCTCCAGCCTGCTTGCCAGGGACTATTTCTCCTCTGTGATGCCCTCTGCCATGCTACCCTGCCTTGGAGCCAGCCAACTATGGACTGAAACCTCTAAAAGCTGTGAGCTAAGGGCCGGGGATTTAGCTCTGTGGTTCCGCTGCCTGCCTTGCAAGGGCAAGGACCCAAGTTCGATCCCTGGTACCAAAAAAAAGAACTGTGAGCTGAAATAAACTTTTCCTCCTTTAACTATGGATGTTGGACAAGAAAAGACAGATTTTGTTACCAGAAGTGAGGTCGTTGTTGTGATACCACCTGACCATGTGATTCAAGAGCTTTTGGAACTGGTTTGCGGAAAGAGTTTGGAAAGGTCTGGAGATGTCAATTGAAGAAGCAGCCCTGGAATGCTTTAATCTGTACTTGATATGAGATTCTGGTCAGAGTTCAGAAGACCAGAATGCTGACAGAAAGGTAGCCAGTAAAGACCACGCTCAAGAGGTTTCAGTTAAGAACAAAGATTGTATTGGCTGTTGGACTCCAGACCATGTGTGTTACCCTTTGGCAGAATATTTGTCTGCATTTTGCTCATGTCCAGAGACTGAGATTAAAGGCAACGGACTAATTAAACTTTTTTTTTTTTGAGACAAGGCCTTGCTCTATAGTTAAGGGTGGCCTTGAACACACTATGTAGCCCAGGGTGGCTTTGAGCTTGTAGCAGTCCTCCTGCCTTCGCCTCCCAAGTGCTGGCACTGCAGGTGTACACCACCATGCCTGGCACAGGACTAATTAATCTTGCAAAAGAAATTTCAAGACAGTCTAATGTTGAGGAAGTGACATGGGTACTTTTAGTGGCTTTTAGTCAGATATATGCTGAGAATCAAGAGCAAAGAGTCCAGCAGAATGATTTAAAATATTTTGAGTTTGCCTGGGAAGGAAGCTCCTTCCTTTTTGGAAGTTATGGACTCCAAAGATGGAGAAAAGAAGAAGTGGTTGCTGAGAAGGAACAGGACAATAGAAAAGATGACCTGAGAACATCACAAAAAGCTGTAGAACTCTAGCCTTTGGAGATCAAAAATTTGAAGGTGGAATACTTGCTTTGAGGGGAAAGCCTCAGAGCACCATGTGCCAGAATGGCAGAGGCCTAGGGAAATTTTTCCTCAGAATGTGGTTCCTTGTGCTCAGCAATCCAGGCACTAGACCTCTACAGCCAAGAGAGAAGGAAGCCTGGCTACTGCTCCAACTGGTGGCAGACTTTGGTGTCATCCACATGGTGCTGGTTTTAGGTGGATGTAGTATGCAAGAATTGTGAGGCCAGGAAGGCTTCCACCCAGATTTCAGAAGAAGGCCTGGAAGGCAAGGCAGTGTGCCCCTGAGAGGGGAGCATGTGAAGCTGTGAGTGTGAAGCCAAAGGTACACTAGAGACGCCAGTAGTTTGGAGAAGCCAGGAACATGGGTGCAGTGGAGACCCCAGAAGGTTGAAGCCAGGAACATGGATTGTCTGAGGAAAGCTCAAGGAGTGAACAAAGTCACCCCAAGGGAGAAGCCATGAGAGCTGCAACCACTGGTGGTGACCCTGGGGTGGAGCCATGGGTAGCATTTTGGAGTTCACATCTTGCCACAGATTGCCCTGGATGCTGGACATGGAACTATGGGACCTAATGTTTGCCCTGCTGGATTCTGGACTTGCTTTGGTCTCATTTCCTTCTATCCCCAACCCCATTTGTACCTTTTAGAATGGGAATGTTTGTCTTGCTCCATTGTATGTGAGAAGTGTTTGACTTTTCATTTAAATAGGGGCTCACAGCTAAGAGTTTGCCTTAAATCTCAGAGGAGACCTTGACCTTGAACTTTTCAGTAATGTTGAAAATGTTAGGACTTTGAGAACTCTTAGAGATGGACTAAATGCCTTTTGCATAAAGAGATGCACATGAATTTTTTGGCAGCTAGGGGTGGAATGTTATGGCTTGTATCTAGATGTTCCTCCCAAAGCTTCATGCAGTCATCAGTGGAGAGTATCAAAAGTAGCTGGGTTAGAGTGTGTGAATGTGGATTAAGAGTGTGATGCTGGGATTAAGAGTGCCCCACCGTGGGTTTGAGTGGCACCAATCAATAGGTTCACAGCCTGGATGAAATATAAAGGCAGGCTTGCTGCTGCTGCTGCTGTTGCTGTTTGCCGCTTTGCTGTCTTCTGCCTGTTTGCCATGGACTGTTTCTCCTCTGTGATGCCCCTCTGCCCTTCCTTGGAGCCAGCCAACTATGGACTGAAACCTCTACCAACTGTAAGCTGAAATAAACCTTTCCTCCTTTAATTTTGGGTGTTACATATTTTGTCTCAGCAGTGAGAAAAATAACCATGATAGGGATTTGTCAAAATTTTCAGGACTCTTTGACCACTTCTGTACAACTAAGGTTATTAGCGGAGTAAATAATCTAAAGGTTTTATGGATTACTACAGACTGTATGCACTATAGGTCTCAAGGCCATTACTGGCCTTTCTAAGGACAGAAAGTAGATTCTGTTTCCAGGGATGGAGCATTGTGACATAGCCAGCTCTTCTTTGCTGCTGAGCCACAAGGGGAGAGATGCTGGGATTGATAAAGGATTGTCAGCTTTTTTGGTTTTCTAAAATAAGTGAGAAGTATACTTTTATGGGTAACAGTTTCTTTTAATGTTTAGTTAAGATATAATTGTTATGAAATAATTATACATATTTATTCACAAAATTAAATAAGTTTTGAAATATATGTACACTTAGGGAATCAACACTATAATCATGATAATGAATACATCCACCATCTTTAAAGGTACTGTATGTCTCTTTATAATCCTTCCCTACCTTTAGGAAGCTATAACTGCTTCCCAGGGAAACTATTGATTTAACTGTTTTCACTATGGATTCATTTGCATTTTTTAGAATTTTATACAATTGTAATCAAAGTATTCATACTTTTTTGTCTGGTTTCTTTCATACAGCATAATTTTATTGTTATTCTACAGTTAGGTTAATTTTCTAAATTATTTTAAGTTTCAATAGGAGAAAGCATTTATATGTGAAAACATAATTATCTTGAGAATCTCCATGCTGTGTGTATATATAATTTATCCCTTTTACCTCTGAGCAGGAACCTATTAAATGAATGCACCACATTTTTTATGGTTTATTGAACTGTTTTTAAATTCCTGGTGAAATATACATAAAATTTACAATACCAACCATTTTTAATTGTTACAGTGGTATTAAGTATATTCACATTGTTGCAACCATTATTATCCTTCATCTCCAGAACTCTTCATTTTGCAAAACATAAACTATTAAACAACAACTCCACGTTATCCCTACCTGTGCCCCAGTCCATGGAAATCATCATTCTATTTTCTGCCTGTTTGAATTTGAGTACTCTTAAGTGCCTCGTGTAAGTAGAATTATAAGTATTTGTCTTTTTGTGGCTAGTTTGAATCCTCGGGGTTCCTCAGTGTTGTAGCATGTGTTATACTTTCCTCTTTTTTTTTAGACATGACAAAATATTTTATTCATCTTTATGCAAAATAATGTATGGAGTTTTGTCATAGTTGTGTAAAATATGGAGGATAGAGATTTTGAAGTCAATCCATCATGCAATACGAATGTGAATATACCAAGATTCTTAACAAGTCAGAGATCATGTTCTCATTTGTATAACGAACATTCCAACAGTCGCCTTATGACTGGTGTTATACTAAAAAGCCTAAAACAGTATTTTTTACATAGTAAGTGCTTAATAATTGTAAGCATCATTATTCTTTAAATTTCTCTTAGGAATGGAATTGTGCATAACTCAATTTATAAAAGTTAAAATTTTTTTTTCAAAGCTACAGGTCTAAATTGGTCAATTTGCCCAGGATGATGCATTTCTTTTTTGCTGAAAAAGTATTAAAAATTATAACTTACTTTTTCCTCTATTTATTTTAATTATGGCATTTGAGGACCAGACAGAAGGTTGCTATTTCAGGGACCATTTTTATCTTTGGAAGGGAAATAAAAGCATAGAGATTCTAATAGCTGTATAAAAATAAAGGTAAAATATGAATGTTCTGCTTCCTAAAACTAATTTACTTTTCTTTTAATGTGCCTGGAACTTTGCCAAGATTTAAATTGAACTTTTGAGTTTGATTTTATTTAAAGAATTTGATATTTGCCATTACAGCTTCATTTTTGGAAAGTTTAGGGACTATTCATCAAAATAATGCTTCTGGCACTGTGTATGCTTAGAAGATTTGAAGACCAATTCATTAGAAATGCCTCAAATCTCTCAGGGTATTCGTACTTTAATGCTACAGGGAAAGGTTGCTTGGCCAGCCTATGAAGAATATAAATCCGAGTTGAAAGATCCCCTCGGAATCCATTCATTTCTTCAGTTTCAGGTGCCTGGCTATGGTGAGAGGAATACCAGCCCAGAGACAAAAGGCTCAGGATGGACGGTCACATCCGGTGACCTCGCACTGTTCAAAGTTAAATTACCTGTGAAATAAGTAAAAGAGGTCTCCTCTTTCCTAGGGCACCGACATCATTAAATGACAAAATGCATTTCAGGGATTCCAAAATGCAGTAACATGAGAGCTATTCAGTACACAAATATTTGTTGACTACCTACTATTAGAGAGGCCCTGGGGGAAATGCACAATTCAGAGAGAATTTATGGCTTCATCCCACTGCACTGTAGTATAGTATATAATGATCAAAGAGAGTCCAGACTTCCTCTAAAGATATGGGATGACACAGCAGTTGTACAGTCGTATTTGTTAAAAAAGGATGTGAAATTGTTTTCATGGCGCTAAAGTTGTGACTCTTAAAGATGGGGAAGGAGGAAGAGAGATGACAGGCAGCTACTGGGAATGAGCAGGGGAATTTGAAAGTGCGTTGCTCCTGGGCTGTGGCCACCAGCTCTTCCTACAAGGTTTCCTCTCCCTCTGTAGGCTCCTGGGTTGATGGCTCGCTGGCTTGTCTTTCATCTTAACCTGGGGTTTCCTCTGCCAGGAGACTTTTCTCATACTTTCCTCTTTTTAAAGCTCAAAAGGCTCTCAGCCCTGAAAATAAAGTGCATATATTAAAAAATAGAGTACCAGGGCTGGGGATTTAGCTCAGTGGTTCTGCCGCCTGCCTCGCAAGCGTGAGGACCCAAGTTCAATCCCCAGTACCAAAAAAAAAAAAAAAAAAAAGAATACCAGCTTAATTTCTAAATTAATTTCTAAGTATTTTATTAGTTTTGATGCTACTGTAAATGGAATTTTTTTTTTTGAGACAGGGTTCAGGCTGACCTTGGACTCACTATGTAGCCCAGCCTAGCCTTGAACTCATGACAGTCCTCCTGTCTCAGGTTCCCCAGTGCTGGATTACAAGCATCCACCATCACAGCCAGCTTGTAATTGGAATTTTAACCACAATTTTCTTCTCATATTATTCTCTTTCTTTCTTCTTTTCTTTTTTCCTTCCTCCTTCCCTCCCTCCCTCCCTCCCTTCCTTCTGTCCTTCCTTCCTTTCTCCCAGTTACTCTGGGTAGAACTTCCAATACTATGTCAAAGTGGAGAAAGGGGGCATCCTTGTTACTGATCAAAAAGCTTTTAGTCTTTCACCAGTGAATATAATTTTCAGCTGTGAGTTTTTCATAAGTGGCTTTTATTATGTTGAGATAATTTCCTCTATTCCTACTTTATTGATTGTTTTTTCAAACCATGAAGTGGTGTTGAATTTTGTCAAATAGTTTTTCTGTATCAAATGAGATGATTGTGTAGTTTTTTCTCATTCTGCATAAATTAATTTTCGTATGCTGAACTTCTGTGCGTTCCAGGAATGAATCCCACTTGGACATGATATATGATATATAATCCTTTTAATATGCTGCTGAGGGCCAGGGATTTAGCTCAGTGGTGCTGCACCTGCCTTGCAAGTGCAAGGTCCTGAGTTTGATCCCCAGTGCTGAAAAAAAAAAAAAAAAAAGAAATGCTGCTGAATTTTGTTTGCTTTTTTTTTTTTTGGTACTAGGGATCGAACTTGGGTCCTTGCACTTGTGCAGCAGGCGGTGAAACCACTGAACTAAATCCCTGGCCCTGCTTTTTTTTTGTATCATTGCTCATAGGGATTTTGGTATATGATTTTCTTGTAATATCTTTGATGTCAGGTATCAGGGAAATGGCAGCATTATAGAATGGATTAGGAAGTACAGTGGTACCTCGTTCATGAACTTAATTCATTCCATGATTCTGGGGAAGGTGCCCCAGGTCGTGTTCATCACCCGATGCAGAGTTCAGGAATAGAGGCAAAATTTTGCTGAATGCTTCCGTTTGCGAACTGAGTTGTTCCCAAAAAGATGCGTTTGTGACCTGAGTTACTACTGTATTCCTTCTTTTTCAATTTTTTTGGGAAAAGTTTGAGAAGGATGGGCATCAGTTTTTTAAATGTTTGGTAGAATTCACCAGTGAAGACAACAGATTCAGGGCTTTTGTGGAGGGTACTGTAGATTTTTCATTCACTCTCTTTACTACTGTTTGACCTATTTAAATTTTGTTTCTTCATAATTCAGTCTTGGTAGATTTTCTGTTTCTGGAAATTTGTTCAATGTCATCTAGATTATCCAGTTTGTTAGTATTTAATCATTCATAGTATTCTCTTGTAATACTTTTTATTTTGATAGAATCAGTAATAATATGTCCACTTTCGTTTCTAATTTTAGTAATTTGAGTCTTCTCTTTTTCCCTACTCAGTCTAGCTGAAGTTTTGTCAGTTTGAAAAATCTTTTTGAATGTCCTCTCCTATCTTTTTTTTTTGGTACTGGGGATTGAACTCAGGACCTTGCGCTTGTGAGGCAGGCAGCAGTACCACTGAGCTAAAACCCTTGCATCCTCTGCTATCTTTATGTGTGTTTCCCATCCTACACAGTGAGCTCCCTCCCTGCTCAAGGCCAGGGCCCTTGACTCAGTCCCCCACATCTCCCAGCTTCCCACGGTGTGCCTAAGACATGGCCATGTGGATAAACAGAGGGGTCTCATTCGACTCATTCATTGTAACAGCAAGTGCACAGTAGGACCCTAGGACTGAATGCAGACCTGACAACAGGATGGGGGAGAACTGGGTGATGGGTGAAAGATCAAATGACAGATTCCCTTCATCCTCTGGACTACTTTTCACTACTGCTTTGGGACAAACATGAGCCCCGGACTCTGTATGGGTCATGTTGTGCAAAGAGCTCCCATGTCTGGAGATGACTCTCTGTTGAGAAACATGGTGCTCCAGGAGAGACGTTTCTAACTCTTCCAGACAGGGATAAACCACGGATACTGCACTAACCACGAATGGGAACACCATAGTCCCAGCAGAGTCCTGATGCTGAGATTATAGGTATGCACCACCACATCTGGCCTGTCCCATTTTGAATGGGTGTTCTAGGTGCAGTTGTATGCCTTTCCATAACAGACCAGTCATGTACCATCTCTAAAGCATATCCCCTATAAATACAGATGTTAACTCTTATTTGTAGCTAAAGTGCAGGCTCTTGTGACAGTTATAAGTTCCGCTGTCTGAGTTGATCTGGTGTCAACAGAGACTCATTCCGTGGGATTTAAGAAATCTATAATGGTGGATCTTCTTGCAATGTTCCTTTTGATAATGGTCCATCAAAGAGGGTGAAACCTGGGCTTATAAGGGGAACCTCTTGAAGGTCAGGGAAAAAAAGAGTGAAAAGTAAAGTTTAGGTGCCTACAAAGCAGTCATGAAATTTTCCTTTGGTTAGAAAGGGAAGAAGAGCACATTGGGTGAGATTTTAATCTGCAGTGGGAAGTAACATGAGAAGGAAAAAGTAAAACATTCAAGAGAGGTGAAGTGGGAGGTAAAAAAGATCTCAGATGTTTGAGGTGGATTTGGGCAGCACGGGGTACATAAATTTCAGGGTATGACCTAATGCAAGATCACTTTGAACCAGTTTTGCTTCAGCTACTCACTTACAGGAGGCTTCAGCTACAGGGTCTTGAATGAGACCAAAATGCCCAGTGGACCACTGGCTTCCAGGATGCTTCTGAGAGATGACAGCCTTCTCTCTCACAAATAGGGAATGGGGGAAGAGATTGTTTGGGGGGGCAGAGGAAAGGGAGGTGTGTAAATAAATACCACCGTGGAAAGTGAGTCTCACTGAAAGGGTTTCATCACAAGGAGGGTTAAGATCAGGTACCCTATACTATGCCAGTTGCATTTGTTTTTAAACCAAAAGTGGTGCAGAAAGTAGCTGCAGAAAGGACTTATCTGTTCTAGCTGACCTGCAGCCAGCCATAGATATTCTTTTGAGAAAGAAAGTTGCCTTCCCTGTACTAGGATGAGAAAATAACCCTGATCACCAGACACTGAGAATTGATGCCACAATGAATCTGTGCAAATAACTTATTAAAATAAAACCTCTTACTGGGCCCTTACATTCCTTCCCCTCCCTATGTCTCCTAGTGATTTCCCCAGCTTGCCATCCCTCACCCAGTTCCCTTTTTCTTGTCATTTCTTCACAAATTTATTATGTTCTTGTCTAAAAGTTTTCTCTGTTGGCCTTTTCTTTGGATCTTTGCTCCCTTCTGAGGGCCCCCATAGGCATCTAAATATTTATAACATTTTTGTATGTTTCTGTTACTCTGTGTTATGTCAGTTTGGTTCATAGAGTCAACTGAACAAAGAACAAAACTGAACAACTGAACAAAAGAACAAAGCTGGGTAAAGGGGCTCTTTAGCCTCCCCTACCGAAATTTTCTAAATTATTCCATATAAGGGGGATGCTACACCAGAAAAATTAGGAATCCACCTTTTATCCTCCTGTAATACCCAGTGAATTCTAGAAAGACCCAGGGTTGTCTTTTCATTTCAGACAGAAGATAATTAAGAACTATGGAGTTCTTTTTTTTAAGACAAGGACCAGCTGTGTAGTTCAGGGTGGCCTTGATCCTTGTGCCTCAACCTCCCTAGCACTGGGATTAGAAGCATGTGCCACCATGCCTGGCCAGAACTGTGAAGTTATAAGAACAAGGTTTTTCCCCTCAGGGGAGATGCCATGTCCTCAATAATTACTCTAAGGATGACAAAATTGTATTTTTCCCTCCTTGAAATAGTATGTTCCCTATTACTTAAAACTTCTAATAAATGTTTGGTGTTTGTGAGTTAGTAAACATAGTAGAACAAACAATACATGTTCAGCTTTCTGTTACAATAACCAACTACCTGAAAGAATCAACTTAAAAAGAGGAAAGGTTTATTTTTGGCTGACAGTTTTGCAGGTTTCAGTCCATGGTTGGTATTCCTCATTGCTGTTGGGCCTGTGGCAAGGCAGTACACAGGGCATAGAGTGGATGGTGGAGCAAGCTGCTCACTTCCTGGTAGGCAGGAAATCAAAGAAAGGAAGAATCCATTGACCAGTAGTCCCCTTCAAAGACACACTCTAAGTGACCTATGACCTCCCACTAGGGCCTACCTCTTAAAGATTCCACAACCTTCCAACAACACTACACAGGGGAGCAAGCCTTTAACATATCGGCCTTGGTGGGACATTCCCGATCCAGACAAAAACCAAAGGTCATCTACCCTTTGAAGAAGACCAAATTCTTGAGACTTGTACATGACTGGGCAAAGTAAATGAGAGCTTCTGAAAATGCCAGGAGCACAGCTGTCCAAGTATAGTGTTGATGGAAAAGCAAATCAGTGTTGAAATTAGGTAAAGAGGTTTGCTGGAAAAAGCAGAGCACAAGACCATGATTGTGAAATGAGTGCTGTTGGAAATATGCAAGCAAAAATAGCCCTGGGTTTGGGGAACAGAAACAGAACAATTATGATGGGTTGAGTGTGCTTATGGCTCACAGGCGTAGACCAGTTGTTAACCCTTTTCATTAGGTTCCCTTACAGGTAGAATAGGTGTATTTGGGGGTAGAGATGGAGATAAGAAGCCCCTGCAATCTGGAACTGTATTTAATGTCTTAAAGACTACTGGGTTAGTTGTGCGGCTGCTGCAGTGAGGTTTATATTCACCTTCAAAGTCTCTGCCTCCCAGATGTGTCCTGTGCCTGCCATTCCATTAGCCCAAAGTGAGTCAGGAAGGTGAGTGAGCATGCCCTGAATGTGGTGGTTGTCAAGGGCTTGGGGAATCATGGTGAGTTAAAACAATGGAGCTTTCAGAGGGCAAAGATGAGTGGGAATCCAGAATTTTAGGGTTAGGTCTTCAGGTGAGCGTGACAAGTTAACATTACAATTAGAAGTGAAATCTCTGCCCAATAGATGCAAAGCAGTTATGAAGCTTAACACCCCCCCCAAAAAAGTTGGGCATTGTGGGGTTTAAGAAATACAGAAATAAGGGGGCCGGGGATTTAGCTCAGTGGTTCTGCCGCTTGCCTTGCAAGTGCAAGGACCTGAGTTTGATTCCCCCTACCCCCCCAAAAAAAGAAATACAGAAATGGTTTCTATTATTTTAAATTTTTATTTATTATTATTAATACTAATATTAATTTTTTCTTTTTTTCTGGTACAAGGAACCGAACTCAGGACCTTGTGGTTGCCAGGCATGCGCGGCACCACTGAGCTAAATCCCCAGCCCTAGTACTGATTTTTTGAGACAAGGTCTCACTGTGTCCAGTCTGCCCTTGAACTTGCTACGTAGCCCCAGCTGGCCTCCAAATCACCATACGCCATGCCTCAGCTGCCCAAGTGCTGAGATTACTGATGGATGCCACCATAGCTGGGTCAGAAAGAAGATTTTAAAGGAAGAAATCATGTGGCAAATAATCTAACACCATAACAGAGATAGTTTGGGTACTTGAGGAATATGTTGGGGAATTTGGGTGTTGGTGGTAGAACAGGTGTCTCCTATGTTCAGCAGAAAAGAGGCAGGGTGCTCATTGATGGAGGTCATGATTTTGTCCAGTGAATTTAAAGGCATCTGGTAGCTGGGCATGGTGGCACACACCTGTAATCCCAGCACTCGGGAGGCTGAGGCAGGAGGATTGCCACCACTTTGAGGCCAGCCTGGGCTTCATAGTGAGTACAAGGCCAGCCTGAGCTACATAGTGAGACCCTGTCTTGAAAAAATCAAAACAAAATGAACAACAACAACAACAACAAAGGCATCTGAGGGAAAAAAGGAAAACATCCCTCAGAAGTGAATCACTGGCCTTCTTGTGATTGTCCTTTTATTTCCTTTAAAAGTGAACAGTTTTAGCCCAGTGTTCCCATGCCGTGAAGTATCTGCAACCACATCTCTAGTAAAGATTTTGGTGAAGTCCAAGCTAGAGCTTGGGCCATTGTCTTTAATTTGTCTTAATTTATCTTAGATTGAAGAGCCATGAGTTTGCATTGTATAGATACAGTTTGATCAGCCTGTGCATTCTCATGATTCAGAGCATGGATCTCAGAGAAAAGGGCATTTTGCCAATTAAGATGATATTTTTGAACAAGCCCTCTATTCCTCAGGAACGAATTAGCAAAATGAGTACTTAAAGGAGATACCATGTGGTCATCTAGAGTTGTACCTAGTTGCACACACTTCTGAATGTCTTCTAAGTGATGCCGACAGTTAGAACCCAATTCCTTCCTTTGATTTCTGAACTCTTGAATCTTTGACCAGTCCATTTTTGTTGAGAAGACTCTAAGGGGGAACCCAAGAGCTTTTCTCCAATTTCCTCAGCTCTGTGATAAGACTTGGATGTATTTTGATTTCATTGTAAACTTTTGGTGATGCTGACCCATTGGATCTCTCAAAACCATAAGGAAGCCTCTCCAGGATCCATGAGAAGTTGGATTATAATTGGTGAAAGTATGGGAAATCTGGAGAACAGGATCCTAAGGCTATTTTGCGTCGTGTAGAAAAGTCCTCTGCCCTCCCTGCCTTGTCCCCACCTTTGCATGGGTCAGGGAAGTCCTTTATTATGATGTAGAATTCATATTGACACCAAGGCTTTTGATTGACTTGTTTGACAGTCAAAGTCTTAATATCCCTTGTCTAGGGTCTGAGTTTTAGGGGAGTCAACTAGTCTATTTTGTCACAATACCTCTTGTCTTTTCTCTCCTCAAAATTTGTTCATTCACCCGGACCCTGATACCATACTTTTCCTGCTGACTTCCAAAGTCACCAGCTCACTTCCCTTCCATTCACCTTCCCTTGGCCCGTATTTCCAGTGGTATCTCACAGCCTTTTCCAAGTAAACAGTTTCCAGTCCTGCAATGCTTCCCATTGACCAGGACAAGAAGGGTAAGAAGGGATAGTGAGACAGAAAAGAGGGAAAGGGACGGGGAGACAGATACCGACTTTAAACCTTAGAAAATGACATGATACTCAGGGAGCACCCCTGCCCCAGCCCCATTATAGACAGCCCCACCAAGCCTGGGAAGCAATCTTTACCAGTTCTATATCATTTCTAGCCAGGGCTGAGCCCTGCAGAGCACCAATACTTAAAAATCAGGTCCACACATGTGGTGGGTCTCTGCAGACTTGAAGTTCATGTACAATTGCCTGAGTTCCTTGTACTCATCCAAAGATGCATTTCACTCATTCCCCCGCACCTCTCCATTCCCAGAGGCAGTGCCCAAGTACTGCAGATTCCACATTATCTACTACCTGTGGTGGTCCAGGCCTTGCTCACCTTCTGCTGGGATTCCTGAATCAGCCTCCTCCCTCCTTAGAGAATCCTCTATGCCTACTAGCAGTTAACCTCCTGGCTCTCTTTTCTCTTATTACAGCTTGCCAACTGTCCACTGCCTGAGATAAACAAGGCTGTGTCTCCCATCCCTGCTCTGTGTTGAGTTCCATAAGAGCAAAGACCTGGGGTGCTTATTCCTCTTTGCACCTGTTATGGCTCATGTCTAGATATCCCCCAAAGTCTCATGTGGCCATGGAGCTTTTTCAGAGGTGGCTAGATCTAGAGTGTGTGGTTGATTCATGGTGCAATGCTAGAAATAAGGGTGCTAGAGTTAAGGGCAGATGATTACTATATCAGTCCACTGATTGTTTTGGCACCCACCCTAGGCCCAGTAGCTTAGATAGAATATGAAAGGGGCAGAAAGAAGCTGCTAAGGTCATTTGGACTTGCTGCCTTCCACCTGCCCTAATTGCCATGGTTTCTTCTCTGCGGTGGCCCCCTGCTATGCCACCCTGTCTTGGAGCCAACCAACTATGGGCTGAAACCTCTATGAACTGTGAGCCAAATAATCCTTTCCTCCTTTAACTTTGGGTGTCAGGTATTTTGTCTCAACAACAAGAAAAGTAACCAAATGGTGAGGCAAGTAAACCTTTCCTCCTTTGACTTTGGATGCGGAGTATTTTGTCTCAGCAATGAGAAAAGTAACTAAGACAGAATTTGGTACCAGAGAAGTGGAGCTGTTGCCATGACTGTACCTGACCATATAGTTCAGGAGCTTTGGAACTGGCTTGTGGGAAGAGTTTGGAAAGGTTTGGAGATCCCAGCTGAAAGAGCAGCCTTGGAAAGCCTTAGGCTGTACTTGATGGGAGATTCTGGTTAGAGCTCAGAAGACCAGAAAGCTGATAGAAATGCTGCTGGTAAAGACCAGCAGGTAGGAAGAGGGACTGGCTGTTGGACTCCAGACGATGTGTGTTATGGCTTGGCAGAATGTCTGCATTTTGCTTGCATCCCAGAGACTGCCTGAGACTAAGATTAAGAGCAGCAGACTAATCAATCTTGTAGAAGAAATTGCAAAGCAGTTTAATGTTAAGGTGGTGGCATGGCTGCTGTTGGGGGCTTTTAGCCAGATTTATGTTGAGAATCAGGAGCTAAGAGCTGAGCAGAATTATTCAAAACCTTGTGAGTTTGGCCAGAAAGGAAGCTCCAGCAAAGTTTCAGCCTGTAAAGATGGAACAGAGGAGAAAATAGTCACTGAAAAGACTGGCAAGAAAAAACTGTAAAAGGGCGGGGGGCTAGGGATTTAGTTCAGTGTTGTTGCACCTGCCTGGTAAGTGCAAGGTCCTGAGTTTGATTTCTGGTGCAAAAAAAAAAAGAGAAAAAGCCAAATATTTCAGAAGAGAACAACTGAAAAGATGGCCTGAGGACCAGCAGGACTCCACTCTTTGCAGCCTCAAGTTGCAAAAGTGAAAAACGGTACTGAGAAGAAAGCCCCAGAGCATCATGTTCCAGAATGGTGGTGACCTAGGGAATTTGTTCCTCAGATTTGGGTTCAGAGGGCTCAGCAATCCAGGGACTCAACCTCTACAGCCAAGAGAGAAGGAAACCTGGTCACTGCTCTAGCTGGAAGCAGACTTTGGCATCATCCATGTGTTTTAGGTGTATGCAGAATGAAAGAGTTGTGGGGTTAGGAAGGCTTTCACCCATATTTCCGAAGAGGGCCTGGGAAACCAGGCAGCGTGCCCCTGAGAGGGCAGTGTGTGAAGCTGTGAATGTGAAGCAGAAGGTGCAGTGAGACCCCAGAAGTTTGGAGAAGCCAGGAGCATGGATCATCTGAGGAAAGCAAAGACAGAAGAAGAAGAAGGAGAAGGAAGAGGAAGAAAAAAGAGGAGGAAGAGGAGGAGGAGAAGGGGGAGGGGGAGCCATCCTTCTTCACTTCCCCTTTATACCGTCCAGGAAACAAGCCACACTAGGGTAGGTCTGCCACACCCTAGGATGCAGAATTGTGAGCCAGTTTAGTTGAGCTTCCCTCACTCAAGTTGACACAGTTAATCAACCATCACAGCACCTTACCACACAAGCAGGCAAACAGTGGGTGCTCAACACATCCTTATTGAGAGCGTGTGTGAATGAAATGGATGTTGGGAGGATGGACAAGAAATGCATGAATCAATGCATCAACCAGAGATGCAAAGGAAAGTGGCAGATGTGGAAGGAGGGCTGGAAAAGATGGGATGAAGCTTCCTCAAGCCCACTGTGGAGAGGTGGGCTTTGAGGAGACTTATTTCAGAGGAAGATGCAGCCCATGGAGGTGGGACAGTTCCTCCAGGCCCTGCCTCCACAGTGAGAAAGTCTGTCGCCTGTACCTGCTGGGCCTTCCCAGCCTCAGTGATCTCACAGGCTCCTTAACTGACAGACATGAGATCCAGTACCATTTCCTTCTGCTTCTTGCTGCCATTGAGAGCACTGGCCCCAGCCATCATGGCATTGGTGTCTTTCTCCAGTTGACTGTGAGGGAGGCAGTGGGTATTGGATGGAGCTTTGGTGCAGTTGGAAGGTCTGCTCCAGCAGTCCCTTTCCCAGAGCTTCAAGGCAGAGGACTGAGACCATGGGGCCTTTTGTCCTGAAGACAAGTCGACTTTTATCAGCTAAAGGACTGCAGGGAACAGGGAAAGGGGACATTACTAGAACCTCTGTAGTGAGTCCTGGTCTCCTGTGAGCCACGACAGCACAAGGCAAATTAATTAGACAGAAAATATAGAAAAATGAGACTTAGAGAAGAAGCTGAGATTTGGGCCTGATCAATGCTGCTCTGGGCAGCAAAGACGAAAGACCCCAAGCTTGCCACACCTTTATTTGGTACACTGGGAGTAACAAATGTAGCAGATGACTCAGAGGGCACAGACAGGCAACTCAGAGGGCAGCAGCGATGAAAATTCTAGAACAGTGCGGAACCATGCGGTTGAAGATTTTGTTCCTCCCAGGATGTCTCCAGCTGGTGTAATCTTGTCCTGGAGTATCACAGCATCACTGGACCATTGAGGTTTTAGCTTTGACTGGAGGTGGAAATGGATTTGTCTCAACATGCCATAGCTGGCCTTTAGGCAGGAGAACTAAGCCTAATCATAATTTTAATTGTGAAATTATTTTCCCCAAAAATTATTAGAACTGCTCCTGACAAAGGACAGCCTCCTAGTTCCTTTCTTTCAGTGGTGTGAGTTGGATATAGGAAGGGTGGAAATGAGGTCTAACCTTATCTTGTGCATCTGTTGTGTGCTTGAGCCTGTCCAGAAAATGGGTGCACAAAAATTTTATTCTTTACCAAGGAACAATGGTAACTTTATAGTAGGAAGCCCAGCAGACACCATAGTAACCAAGTGATCAAGGTCACCATCACCAGTAATGTCACCAATGCCGTGTCATTTCTCATGATGCATCCAGGAGGGGACATCCTCCTGAGTCATCTGAACCTTAATCTCATCAAAATGAAATATCAGACAAGCCCAAATGAAGGATCACAGTATAAATACTTGACCACTATTCTTCAAAATGTTACGGTCATGAAAAACAAGGAAAGTCTGAGGAACTGTCACAGGTTGCAACAAAGACAAGTGAAGGCAATGTACCCTCCTATGGTGGATCCTGGAATACAAGCTGACATTATCTGGTGGAATTCAAATAAAGTTTGGAATTTAGTTAATAGCATTGTCCTGATGTGAATTCTTTACTTTTTTTTTTTTTAGTACTGGGGATCAAACTCAGGACCTTGCTTTTGTGAGGCAGGTGCAGCGCCACTGAGCTAAATCCCCAGCCCTCTTTACTTTTGCTCGTTGTTTTGGGATCATGCAAGACTAGGGATGCAGCCTGAAAGGTACATGGGGAAAATCTCAGTACTATTTTTGTTCCTCTTCTGTAAATCTAAAACTATGTCGAAACAAAGGAGGAAAGAGAGAAACAGGAACAGAACATTTCAGGACAATGTGTTTGTGGTAGGGAGTAAGAGCAGGGTCACACAAAATGGGGGTGGTGGGATGAGGGGAAGTTTGGAGGAATCATTAAAAAATCTAGCTAGGAACCACTGAAGGTGATCAGTAAGAAGGCAACCTGGGGAAGCCACCTAGGAAGCCGATGGATTCTGGAGTTCTGAGAACTGGGCTGAAGACAGATTCAGGAGTCATTGGTTTCACTGGGAAAAACATGAGAGAGGGGAGAGAGATGAACAACGAAGGGTGGATGGAGAAAGGAGCCAGGGAAGTCAGACTGAGCCCTAAGAGATAATATTACCTGAGCACAGGGTAAATTTCATGTTTTAGAAAATAAGGATCTATAGTCATATTTGCTGGTCCATGATAAAGAATCCAAATGCTATAAATCAGTGCTTTTTTCACCAGAGAGCTGGGTGCTGGATGTTCCCCAGGACACCTCTGTGTGCTGTCATTCATTCATTTAACCTGCCCTGGTTTGTGCACATGTCAGTTGTGTCTGGTATTTTTTTACCATAATGGAAAAAACACATAGAAATTACACCTGTGTCATGCCTCACGTTTGTCAGTGTAACTATAGGAAAAATTTCTTTTTTTAGTGTCCTTTTTTATTAGCATATGTTATGATATATAATGGATATATTCATCATGGGGAATTGGTACATATACATATCTCATCTTAATCCTTTTTACTTTCTTTTCTCTTCCTCTCTCTCCCATCCCCCACCCCCAAATCTCCTTCCCATCCTCACAAAGTCTACCTCCCTGTTTTCTATAAATCTTTTATTTTACTCTTTAAATTATTAATACTTTGGGTTTCTCATGTGAGAGAAACCATGCTATATTTAACCCATGCCAGATTTATTTCACTTAGCATTATGATCTTAAGGTACACTTGTCTTTCTACAAATGACTCAGATTTATCCTTCTTTATGGCTGAATAGTGGTCCATTGTTTATGTATACCACATTTTCTTTATCCACCCATTGGTGAACATATTGGCCACTTCTAAGATTTAGCTGTTATGAGTTGTGTTGCCATAAATGTGAATACGGATATGTCACTATAATATGATGTCATTAACTCTTTCAGGAAGATATCTAGAAGAGTTATAGCTGGGTCAAATGAAA
>NW_004624794.1:8353502-8495887 GCF_000247695.1 Heterocephalus glaber | reverse complement strand
TTTCTAACCCCATTTTTCTTAGTTAAAATCTAGGTGCATTTCTAATGTTTATAATAAAGGATTCAAATAACAAACATTAAAATAAGTATTTCTATGTAGCTTTCTACGGAGGTAATGGCAATTTGTGTTTCTATTCACAACATACAATGTCTGTGATAACTTCCAAAAATGTTATCACTTTTTAGATCATAGCTGATCTGATAACATGAAGAAATATGCCTCATAGAAGTTTAAATTTGCCTTTCTCCTAACATGAGTGAATTTGAAGAGCTATTAGATTTTCTTTTTCTATGAACTATCTCTGTTCTTTGCCCATTTTATAACTGGATTGTTGTGTACTTTTTCTTACTGACTTTCTCACTGACTTAACTCTGTGATATGATTAACAAGGATTTCTATCATTCATGTTTTATTTTGTTTATGACTTTTTTAGCATGAATATTTTTTATTTTTCTGACATACCTAGAGATTCCACCTCAAAGCTGAGATTAATTTTTACAATATTCTTCCATATTAGCTTATACTGTTTCAGAATTTCTGTGCTTTATGTCTACCCATTGGATCATTCAGAATGGGTCCTAATTTGAGCTTGTCCTCCCGTTACACCACTTCCTGAGACAGTACCTGAAACCTAGTAGATACCCAATAAATATCTGTTAAATGTATGAAAAATTAGCACTCAGGCCTGCCAACACATTGTTTCCTGAAAACAATAGTCTGTTGCTCTAGCACTTTACTGTATTTCAGGGACGCCCAGACTACCTGGCTCTCATCTCCCCTGTTTCTCATAGGAAACCTTGCTCTGAACTGACTCGATGCATAGAGCAATGCACGCTGCAGTTTTTCAGACGGTGAGAAAATTACTGACCATTTCTCTTCACTTGAGGGCCTCTGGCTGGGAAGAGCACCCTGGCTCTGACAGCAGCTGTCTGCAGCCACACTGCTAGATGGTGGTCACTTAGATGTCTTAGCCATGCTGAGCCCTTTTCCTTATTATGGGGTGGTATCTAAGATATGCTTAGCTCCTGACTATAGAAAGCATCCTCTTCTAGGTTTGGCTGTGAAGACCATGGAAATGTCAAATGTCAAATTTTCCAGTGTCCTGGAAAATTTTCTAGTATTTGGGAGGTCTTTCTTTCTTGAGGTACAGTGTTTGGTTACAGAATATAAACTTAAAATGGAATGTGTGGGGACAAAAGGAAAGCCGTGATCTGAAGGCAACTTTTGTGGGGAAAACAACTTGCATTGTCATGTAATATAGGGAGGGGGGAGATGCAGGGAGACCAGGCAGAAATTCCTAGGTGGCCCCAACTTTGACTATTCTGTTTCAAAATGTTTCAACAAAAGTGAACACAGAAGTCCACATCTGCTCCTCCTGTCTCTGGCCTTCTCCAGACGATTCCCCAATGGGTTGTGCTGGGAAGCATCGATGGCCTAGGATAGTGATGGCGAACTTTTTAGAAATGAATGCCTAGACTGCAATAGGAAACCTACCTACTTATCAAAAAGTCCCAACACTGCAATTAAACCTGAGTACTGAGGTTTTAGTTTAGAAAAAGAAACTCATACATTAACATCTTTTATCTTAAAAGAAAAATAACACGAGTCTCATAGGTTTGCCACCACTAGCCTAAGGGACACTACTGCAGACTGCCAGGAAAAGAGAGGCAGGAGCCTGAGTGACAGAAAGTTCCTGACTTGGAGGAAATGTTCCTTCCTGCTACCAGAAGAGCCAGTACATCCTGAGGAAGCCACAGGTTTGCAGAACTCAAGCTCATCCTGCCCCAGAGGCAGAGTAAATGAAATTGTGCCATCCAGGGTTGGAGAGCGTAGCTGAAGCTTCACCTGATTCACAGGCTTCAGGGCTGAATATTTTACAGGGACGAGGAACAGGCTACATTGTTCCAAGAGGACTCAGCAAACCCAGGTTCAAACACCAGGAGGGAAGTCAGTAGGCACAGTGTAACTGACATACAAACGGGGTGTGTGTGTGTGTGTGTGTGCGCGCGCGCACGTGCACGCACATGTTAGGTTAAGCAGGCCTGGGGATTTGATAAATGACTCAAAGGCAGACAGAGCAGGGGTGAGTTTTTTATTATTATTATTACTGCTTAAGAAATCCACAGAAACTGGGAAACAACAAAGGGGTGTTGTTTTAAGCCCATCTGAAATGTGTGCTGGGATAATTTCCTTTGTCTGGAACTGCAGCACGGCTTAGCTGAGTCCTGTGCCTCAATCAGAGTGGCAGACAGCACTGATATCTCAGCTGGTGGCTCAGCTGGAAAGGACTCACTCCTGAATTCATTCAGTTTTTCATAAACTGTTGGGCTACAGGCAAGATTGAAGGCAATCAGAGTCTGCCAGCAAGACAGAAGTCACAATGTTTTTTTCACCTAATCATGGAATTGATGTGCTATTGCATTTGCCATATTCTTTTAATTAGTAGTCACACAATCAAGCCTCTAATCAAAGGAAAGAGATTAAAAAGGGCACCAATAACCAGAAGTAGGGATTCCCAGATGTCAGCTTAGACATCTGTGAGACAGGTAGGGTGGCACCTGGAAAAAACGCCTAAGGCTACACTGTTCTTGACAACTATGTAAGAGGACAAACTTTTAATTGAATTAAATGGCAAAGAAGAAAGTTGTTAAAATGCTAATTTTACTAAAATGTTCTAGGACTGATTTCCTACTAGTTTATAAGCTATAGGCCTTATTTCTTATGATACTCACTTCTAGTAATTAATGAAAAATAGGCAATTCACCTGTAATTTGTCAAAACCTGTGGTTCCTCACTTTCACCTTACTCCTGGTCATATTTAGTGTTTTGTCCTCTGGAGAGATCTGAGATTGCTTCGGTGACCTATTGCTGAATAACAAGTCACCTCAGAGCTGAGTGCCTTAAAGCAACATTGTTCTGCTCACAAATCTACAATTTGGACAGGGAGCAGCTGAGCTGAATGGAGGGTGGTGGTTGGAGTCTTCTAAAGGCTGCTGCTCACTCACATGTCTGGGAATTGATGGTGGCTCTCAGCTGGTGCTGTGGACAGGATAGCAACAGGTCACCTGTTGCGTCTTGTGAGGATAGCTTTTTATCTAGGGTCTGTAAAAAACCCTATATCAATAAAAGAATTAGAGATAGAAATTTAGAAGGAGAAACAAAATCACTTTATTAGAAAGGGAAGAGAAATGGAGAAGCAAAATCATTTTATTGGGAAAAGGAGAGAAAACAAGTAGATAGTGACCTTATTGGAGTAAGGTAGGGACCCCAGAGCTGGCACTCGGGGTGGAGGGGGGTCTTTGTTTTAAGCATCTTTTATTACATGGCAAGAAAGGAACTATCCCCCTTGAGAGTTGTTATAACTCGATTGGCTTCTGGGCTCTGAGACCCCTGATTGGCCATTGCCCCTTCCATTGCCTATGTGTATATTCTTTTTTTTTTTTTGGTACCAGGGTGGAACTCAGGACCTTGCACTTGTCAGGCAGGCGCTGTGCCCCAAGCTAAATCCCTGGCCCATATACATTCTTTTTTTTTTTGGTACCAGGGATCAAACTCAGGTCCTTGCGCTTGCTCAGCAGGCGGTGAAACCACTGAAACCACTGAGCTAAATCCCCGGCCCCCATATACATTCTTGTATAAGTACTTCTTTGGTCTCTTTGCGTTGTCCAGGTGCTTATCTTGGAGATTTACAGCAGAGTTAAATTCAAGGCCAAGTTAGTAAAAAGGATACATGTACATTTTAGTACATTAATACAGTGAGAATAATAAAACATATGTACTTATATATACGAGTGTGTGAATGTTTAGATGTTAGTGTATATTTTATAAAAACTCTGCATGTTAGTTTTTATGATGTAGTCCTCCCCCTCCCCACTTTGTTTCTCTTGTGCTTAATTGAAGATGTAGGGAGGAGGGAGTTGTGTCTTGGCCTGAAATGAGCCAGGACAGTCTTATCAACTCTCCCTGTTTTTCTTAGCTACTCTCTCTCTCTAGCAGAGGTTTAACTCTTTATTTGCCAGAAATCTCCAACTTTCCCTACAGCCTCTCTATGTTGCTGCTTGGGCTTCCTCACAGAATGGTGCCTGGTTTCCAAGTATCCTGAGAGACAACAAGAGGCAGAGGTATACCTCTTTCATGACCTAGCCTTGAAAGTTACTTAGTGTCACTCCCATCATAGTCTCAGGTTTGCTAAATTTAGCAGGAGGAAACATAGATTCCATGTCTTAATAGAAGAGTGTCTGGGTCCTGTTGTCAGGAGTGTGTGTGTGTGTGTGTGTGTGTGTTGGATATATTGCTGTGCTCATCTTTGGAAAGTAAAATCTGAGACATACTCTTCACTCTATCCCTCCTCCTTTTTTTTTTTTTTTTTTTTGAGATAGGGTCTCACTATGTAGTTCAGGCTGGCCTCGAAGTCACAGTACTCCTTCTGCCTCAGCCACCCAAGTGCTGGGACTACAGGTGTGCACCACCATGCCCGGTTCTCCCTGAGCTTTTGCAGATGTCAGTGACAACCATCATTACAAGGTGAAAAAAGTGTGTGGGAAGAAAGATGCAGTAAGAATAGTCTTGATAAAAAGAGAAGCATAGTCCCGTTGGCCTCTGCTCCCATTGAAGCAGGAGGCTGGAGCAGATCCATCTGCTTGGATTGTAGGAGAATCATGCAGGGTCAATTACCAAACCCATGGATTTGTTTGGAGTTCTCAACTGGCCTGTTATTGTAGTCTGTAAAACTCTGTTTCTTTTCTACTGCTGCATAACATTTATGAGCTGACAGTTCTGCAAGGCTTTTTTTTTCTTCTGGTACCGGGGATCGAACTTGGAGCTGACAGTTTTGTATGTCAGGAGTCCAGGCAGACTTGATGGGGCTCTGCCCAGTGTATTACAAGGTCAAAGTCAAGGTGCAGCCAACTGGGCTCTGGGGAAAGAATCAGTAATCCCTGCAGAAATTGTGTATTAGGGCTTCTAACATCAGCTCTTCTCTGCAAAGTGCTGCTAGGAAGATTCTGGCCACCAGAGGGCACAAGACACACCACCCTATGTCAGAGGGCCAGTGCCTGTGTCCCAGCTCCTGCTAAAAGTGTGGTCTGGAGCCTGCAGCATCACAGCACTTGGGAAATTGTTAGAAACCTAGAGCCTTTGGGCAGACACAAGGCCTGCTGAATTAAAGTCTGAATCTTGTGAAGACCCTCAGGCATTCTGTGTGTGTGTGTGTGTGTGTGTGTGTGTGTGTGTGTGTGTGTGTGTGTGTGTGTGTAAACAGTGCTCAATGTTTCAGTCTTGGCTGCGTGTCAGAATCACAGGAGGAGCTTTGAAGATTCCTGATTTGAGGGACCCACCCTCCAGACATTCTGATTTTATGGGGATTCCAGTGTGCAGCCAGGACTGAGAATGCCTGCAAATCTAGCTCATTGTGTACTATAAGAACCCGTGTGTGCATGGAATTGGGCCGTGGTGCAAGTGCATGGCCACCTGGGTGTGGACACAGGGAAAGGACAGAAAGTCCTTCTCTCAGGGGTCTTCTGCGTGCAAAACTCCAAACCTCAGGAACCTACATACAGGCTGGGGTATAGTTAAAGCAAACGTGGAAGTGTTATTTCTAATCACAAGTGCTTCAAAGGTTCAAGTCATGCACCAACTGCTCAGAAAGAAATTCTGGCTCCCCTGCACTCTGGGAAGTGCTGAGCATGGTCTTTTATGTTTGCTTATCTTGCCTTCTGATCTCCACTCTGGAGTCCTTCAGAGCAGAAAATGTGTTGGTTCACTGTGCAGTGTTTGTTCAATGAAGTGCCACCCACAATGGTTATATGACCTGGGCAGACCCCAGCAGGTGGTGAAATTAATGAGTTGAGCCACAAGTAAGACTACCCCTTAGCCAGGTACAGTGACACATGCTATAATTCCAGCTACTTGGGAGGCTGGGGCGGGAGGATCCCAAGGTTGAGGCCAGCCTGAGCCACTTAGCAAGGCCCTGACTCAAAACAAAAAGCTCTGAGGTATAGCTCAGTGGTAGAGCACTTGCCTAACATGCTCAAGGCCCTGGTTCAGTCCCCAGTAAGGAAGAGGAGAGAAAAGGGAAGGAATGTGCCTGGAAGACAGAGGAGCTCAGCATGTATTCTTTTGTGCATTATGTGTTTCGCTTTCATAATACCTTTCTGCATCAGATTGGAGTAGTTTGGCTGTACAGATGAAGAAAACTAAGTGACAGAGACATAAATGGATATGCTGGATTTCCAGGATGAGTCAGGCAAATGTGAAGACACTACTTTCCTAAATTTCCTACAAGGTTTTTCCAAGATGTGGCAACATCCAACTTTTGATTTCTCTTTGCCCACTTTTGGCGAGCTTTTCTGGGCATTTGATTTTGTTCTTCCTTCTCTTCTCTTCCCAAACTGACAGTTTTTCTTGTAATTCGGGAATTCTATGTTAACCTCCCACCAAAGGTCCACTGGCTTATTTGATTTTCCTGTGCTCTCTCTCTCTCTTTCTCTCTCTCTGGGTCTTGCTTTGTAGTTCATGCTGGCCTTGAATTCACTATGTAGCCCAGGTTTGCCTCAAACTCCTGGCAGTCCTCCTGCTTCAACCTCCCAAGTGCTGGGATTACAGCCATGTCCCACCATGCCCAGCCTCCAGATTTCTCATTTTTTATTCAAGAGTCACCAGGGTAAGAGTCAGTTCTCAATATGTGCTAGCTAAAACGATCCTGACTCACTGCATGGTAAGCTTTTTTCCTTCTTCCTCCTCTTCTTCCTTTCCTCTTCCTCTTCTCTTTCCTCTTTTTCTTTTTGCAGTACTGAGAATTGAGCCCCGGTCCTTCACACTGAACCACATTTCCAGCCACTTTTTCTTTTTGGACACAGGGTCTCACTAAGTTGTTATAGTTAACCAGTCTGGGCTCAAACTCAGAATCCTCCTGCCTTAGTCTCCCAGAGTGCTGGGATCGCAGATATGCACTACCATGCCCAGCAGCATTAGAAACTTTGAATATATGTGCATCATGCATGCATTACAGACTTCCCATTGCATCTCCAGCACCTGACACAAATATTTGTAGAGTGAATGAACAATGAATAAAGTAAAAGGATTTGTGAAGTTAAATATGAAAAAAGGAGGAAGCAGATGCAGAAAAGAAATCTACAGTGAGTCTGCAGGTGCTGGGGTGGGGCACAGTTTGAACCTCTGAACCAAGAGCTGTGAAAGAGGTACAGATTGAAACACGGTCAACACCATATGATGTAGGTGGCTTTTTTTTTTTTTTTTGGTATCAGGGATCGAACTCGGGACTTTGCGCTTTCAAGGCAGGCACCGGAACTACTGAGCTAAATCCCCGGCTGTAGGTGGGGTTTTTGTGCCAAATAATGGCCAACCCACCTGCATCCCGTCTCCTTCCCTGCTCCTCTCTGCGATGTCTCTCCTGCTCAGATGCAAAGCTGCAGTGTTCTGTGTGTCATTCCGTGAGCCTTCAGAGGCTGACACTCAGTAAGGCCTCCCCTGCTGCCCCTTTCTTCTGCCAAGTGCCCCTTCTTCCTGTATCCCCAAACAGCTCTCCCCCACTTGTGGTGTAGAAAGGGTGTGAGTGACATCCCCTGCCCTCCACCACCAGTGTCTGCCTTGCCAGAATGCTTTCCGGCCAGACCTGCCGCAGCCACCCACCCTTGCTCTGTCATCCCCCACTTCCTGCCTTGGGAGGCTCTGAGGGTTGGAAGCCCTTGTCCAGGCTAGTTCAGGCTCGGGGGGCAAGGCTCCCGCTCAGCCCTGTCTGCGCCAGCACTGACATCTGTGATGCGATAGAGTGACCTTTCGTGTGGCCTAGGGCCTGTGAGAGGCAGGCGCGGGGGATGTGGAGGCCACTACTAGTGGACGCTTTTGACTGGCAACAAGAAAGCTGGGGGAGAGGCCTTGGTCCCTGGCTGGCCTGAGTTAGATGCTGCATCCCACTGTAAAGGAAATGAAGGCTTTGCTTCTCCATTCTCAGATCACAGTAGAGGAAACTTTCGTAAAGGGACGGAGAAAGTATATTCTGACTCAACTGAATTGAGACCAATTGGGGTTGGGTTCCAGGGAAGCAAAGAGGCCCTAAGAGCCCAAATCCTTTCTTTCAGGTGTTTCCAGGATATTGAAAATCTCCTGTTTCTTCAAAGGCCAAGCCCCCTCCCCCAGCTTATCTCAGATCATATCTGAATGAGGTACCAAATATATATTAAGAATTTTAATACACAGTATTCTGTGCCACAAAGGAAGGTTATGGGTGAACATATATGCTAAGAGTGTACAATCATGTCTTTTTGTGTGCATGTGTGTGGTACCGGGGATCAAACTCAGGACCTTGCGCTTTCGAGGCATGTGCAGTGCCACTGAGCTAAATCCCCTGCCCAAGAGTGTACAATCAAAATGGCTACATTTTATAGCATATAAATTACATCCCAATTAGTTGTTCTTAGAAAACTGTATCAAAAGATTGGCAAACATGTTGATAACTGTGAAAGCTAGATGTCCTACTCAAGACAAATCATTATATTCTTTTTTTTTTGGTACCAGGGATCAAATTTGGGTCCTTGCTCTTGCAAGGCAAGTACTGGAACCACTGAGCTAAATCCTCAGCCCTGACAAATCATTATATTCTAAGAATAAGGAATGCTTGAAAATTTCCACAATGAAATATAACAATAACATACTCTGTTATAGTAAGTTTTAGTCTTGGGGAAGCAAAGTATCATTGGATGTGAAAGATTCATATTTCAATTTTTCTATTTAATAAGCAACAACCATTATGAAAAGCAGTATGGAGATTTTTCAAAGAACTGAAATTTTAAAAAGAACTGAAATTAGAAATTCCATATGACCTAGCTATCCCCCTGCTAGGTATCTTCCCCCAAAAGCTTAGAATATCATACTACAGCCATACATGTATACCTATGTTTATAGCAGCACACTTCATAATAGCTAAATCCTGGTAGCAGCCTGTATACCCATCAACAGATGACTGGAGACTGTGGTCCTGGCCCGGCCTGGCCCCCAGGGACCACCTGCACTGTCTGGCATGTTCCAGGGCCAACCCAGGTGAGATGGAGCCACTATGGTCCTGAATTCAAGGATCCTCTAGTTGATAAAGAACAGTACTGCAAGCCCAGGACTGAGCTCACTGAGGAGGAGAAATATGACCAGGAGCTCAAGAAGACTCAGCTCATCAAAGACCCAGCGACGACAACATGCTCTGTGTCTGCAGACCCAGTGATCAGTAAACTCACCAACATGATGATGAAAGGAGGAAATGAAATACTGGCCAGATCCCTTGTGACCCAGACTCTGGAAACTGTGAAAAGGAAACAGTTTGAAAAGTGCTGCTTCTGCAGAGGAACAGGCAACCATCGAACGCAACCCCTACACCATCTTCCACCAAGCGCTGAAAACCTGTGAGCCTGTCACTGGCCTCGTACCCATCCTCAGGGGTGGCCATTTCTACCAGGTCCCTGTGCCCCTACCTGACCGACATCGCTGATTCCTGGCCATGAAGTGGATGATCGCTGAGTGCCAAAATAGTAAGCACCGGCGGACACTGATGCCAGAGAAGTTGTCACGTGAGCTGCTGCAGGCTTTTCACAATCAGGGCCCCATGATCAAGAGGAAGCAGGACATGCACAAGATGGCTGAGGCCAACCGTGCCCTGGCCCATTACCGCTGGTGGTAGAGAGAAAGGAGAGGATCTGGGAGGAGCCGAGGCCCTCTACCCGACTGAAAAGTCCCTGTGTGTGAAGGATGTAGTTCCAAGCTGGGCATGGTGGTGCATGCCTATAATCCCAGTACTTGGGAGGGTGAGGCAGGAGGATTTCTGGGTGCTTGAGGTCTGCCTGGACTACAAAGTAAGTTCTTGGACAGCCTGAACTACATAGCAAGACCTTGTCTCAAAACAAAACAGTAAAAACAATGACAAACACAAAGAAAGGCTGTAGTTCCTTTTTGAGAAGGAGGCAGCGGCCTGTTTATTGTCCACTGACCCTTTGTCAGTGGGGCTGGAACTGGCTCTCTGTGCCCTGTCTCCTTGTAAAGAGGAAACATTGACTTGGGAATTTCTTCTGAGAAACTCAGGGCCCAGTCTCCCCTTTCCTCAGCTCAGGACAGAGCTTTGGATGCGAAAGGAAGAAGCTGTAGCATCAGGAGATACTTGCCCTTTATTAGAAAATCCTCTCCCTGATACAGAAGTACCATTGATTAAAACTCATTGGAGGAAATTTTTTTTTAAAACCAAACAGATGATTGGATAAAGGAAATGTAGTATTTATATGTGATGGAGTACTACTCAGCTATAAAAAATGACAAATTTGAGACATTTGTAGAAAAATGGATGCACCTAGAAAATATAATGTTGAGTGAAATAAACCAGACACACAAACTTAAATACCGTGTCGTATCTCTCATTGGAGTGAAACAAAGTACAAACAGAATAATGAAGAATGGACAGATGGGGACAAGGGGATGGATCTCTTGCAATAGGGAAGTTGGGAACAAGAGCGAGGGGAATGGAAAATAAGTCTGATAAAGATACACCGTGTATAGGAACCTAATAACCTCAAATAATGTAAACATATGCCACAACAGGAGCTAAGATTAATAATATCAAGAAGAATTAAAAATGGGATAGGGGAATTGGAGGAGGACAGAGGGAGGGAGAGGGAAGGGGAAGGGGATTGAAAAGAAATTTGTGGTATGTACGTGCACCCACTCCCCAAGATCATGGTAAACTGCATGAACTACAAACAGGTACCAAAAAAAAAAAAAAAAGCGAGGTACTGAGCACCAACTCTGTGGTAAGTGTTGTGCTAGCACACAAGGAGTTTAGCTGGGAAACACCCTGCCCTGTCCTTGCAGTGCTGTGTGTGAAAGAGATGCATTTAACAATGGGTTACTCAGATGCATGATGATTTGCATAATCATTATAAAGAAACAAGATGCCCTGAGACATTATAGAAGGATCCACCTTGCTCTGGGCCCTCAGAACAGTTTCTAGAGGAGGGGATAGCTAAACTGGGTCCTGAAGGATGAATAGGAGCATTAAGAGAAAAATACAGGAATGTATTCATTGAGCAGAGTTTTGGCATCAGCACTCTGTGACTAATACCAAGTACATGCCCTCAGGAACTCTTATCAGGAGATTCCAAGTGCTGGTGAATACTTTGTTATGACTCAAGGTGATAAAGGTTTTTCCAGAAAAACATATTGTTTTCAGACCTAAGGACGGGAAGATTTCTTGAAGGGAATTATTGCTGCAGTGTTTCTAGGGGATGTTGCCTGTAAATGGGGCACTGGAAGTGGTGGATCTTGGCTTAGGCAGACCAAAGGATGTGTGGGAAGCGGAAACACTCCCACCCTTCAAAAGGTCAAGAGAGCGCTGTGTTTTGGGATGATGGAGGAGGGGGAGGAGAGCCTGAAGCTGGACTTTGAAAAGTGGGTAGATTTATACAGGGACAGAATACTCCAGGCAGGCTGTATCTCAGGTTTGGAGGAGGAACTTCCAGTGGGAGACAAGATGGGGAGACTTTGTGGGCTGAGCTGAGGGCTTGCTTAGAACAGCAGGAGGAGATGCTTTGGGATCTTGGTAGGATGGGGTTAGGGTTAGGGTTTTTTTCTACTTCTAGTTTTGCAGTCTATTTTTTCACTGAAGCATCTAGTCTGCATACTTGTATTATAATTGTTGATGTGTTTTTAATATTTCAGCCATAATAGTTTGTTTACTTTCTGTTTATCCTATTCCCTTCATGTTTCTTTCTTTCTTTTTTTTTTTTTTTTTTGAGACAGGGTCTCGCTATATAGTTCAGGCTGGCCTGGAACTCCTAGCAATCTTCCTGCCTCAGCTTCCCAAGTGCTAGGATTACAGGCATGCACCATCATGCCTGGTCTCTTATATGTTTCTTATTGTACCTTTTGTGCTTATCTTGGATTGAGGGATTTTCTTGTTCATTTGTTCATCGTCTTCCCTCTCTGAGTTTAGATGTTACACACTTTCTATTGTTGTAAATGCATGTTTCATGTGTCAGTTTCTTGTCAGTACCTTTTTTCTTGGAATAACACAAAGACATCAGAACACTTTAATTACAGTCCTTCATCCTACCTCTTAGTCAATTATCATGTATTTTAGTCCTGTCCTTTATTTAAAAAGCTAAAAACCAAAGTGCGTTTTTATAAATCACTGTCTATTTAGATCTGCTCACATATTTATTATATTTTTATTGCTCATTGTTCCATCTTACATCTCATGTTTTCCCTCCGATAATACTTTTCTTCCTCCTGAGCTAAATCCTTTAAATTTCCCTGTAGTGGAGATGCATTTACAGCAGGGATTTTCAGCTTTTCTTTCTGAAAGCATGTTTGCTTCTCAAAGTCTCTGTTTCCATCTGCACTCTTTTTTTTTTTTTGGCACCAGGGATCGAACTTGGGACCTTGTGCTTTCGAGACAGGCGCAGGAACCACTGAGCTAAATCCCTGGCCCCCATCTGCACTCTTGAAGGACTGTGGGGAATGCAGTTCTAGATGGATAGCTGTTTTTGCTTCGTACGGTGAAAGTATTGTTCTTGTTCCCGCTTTTTGCTGTTGAGAAATGCACAGTGACTCAAATTTTGGCTTCACCAAGTAATCTGTCTTTTATTTCCAACTGCTTTCAAGATCGTCTCATTGTCTTTGGTGTTCTATGGCTTCTTGTTTTGTTTTTTTTTGGTTTTTTTTTGGGTACCAGAGATCGAACTCAGGATCTTGCCCTTGTGAGCCAGGTGCGGTGCCGCTGAGCTAAATCCCCAGCCCATCTACAATTTTTTTTACTGTTATGTTTATCTTTTTTCTTTTATTCACTTCCTGTGCATATCCTTCCTTCTCCAACTTTTTAGTGAGAATTTGCAAACACAGAACAGCTGAAGGAACCATACAGTGTGCATCTGTATACCCACCATCTAAGTTCTGCCACTAACATTTTACTGTACTACTTATTATTTATGCATCTGAACTAGGTGGCAGACATCAGGTCCCTAGCACTGCTCTCATCACTTATGGGTTCTTTGAGTTACCTCTGGCTCATGGATGAGGCAACTCTTCCTGTGCAACTCACCGAAGATCTTTGTAGGGGGCAGAAGGAAGCTTTTGGCTCTGCCTAGCAGGGAATCTCCCTGGTTTCCAGTAAAGTTCCTAATTCAGGGGAATATGTGCTGTGTGAGTTGTTTAATCTTCCTTTACTCCACCAGCTGGGAGGGCAGCAGGAAAGTCACTCAACGTGCAGCAGCCCAGCCCAGCCCCCTCCCTGGCAGGTAGGCAGGGAGCTTCCTGTGCAGACAAGAGAGCAAGTGCCTTCTCCCTGGCCTCAGGGCTCAGTGCTGGCCAAGTCCAGGAAGGTTCCATTTTCCAGGTTGTCCGTCCTGTTCTTCGTATTCCAAAATAAGTGACTGCTGGTCTGTCCAGCTGAACGGGCCTGTTGGGCCTTCCAGGCTTAGTCTGTGATCATAGCCATGGGCATTTCTTCCTGGACTCTTGACTTCCATTGTGTCTGCAGCCCTCCCTCCCGAGCTTTCAGAACCCTCCAGTTATGCGTGAGTGGAGAGTGTGTGTGGGTTTCTGAGTTCTCCTTCCTGGTCTGGCATAATTCCTAAAAGAAAATATGTAGCAGTGATGTTGTTCCTGTTTGCAAAAATTCTTAACATAAAAATGTTCATGATCTGGAGATACAGTGATGCAGGGGAAGCAGGAGGAGACTTTATGGGGTGGTGGGTGTGTTGTTAGCTTGACTGTGGTGCTGGCTTCATGTGTATATACCTTGGTTAAAATCGGATATCAAATTCTGTAACTTAAATATGTGCAGTTCGTCATACATCAACTCTGCTTCCATAAGGCTGTTAAAATAGTTTGAACATTGATGATGCATTGCACTGTCATTAAAATTTTATTTATTTTTAGCTATTTACTGAGGTGTAACATATACGTATAATTAATTTTTTTACATGGATGCCGCCAATACACAGATTAACACATAGAATACTTCCAGTAACCCAGGGGGTCCTAGTCATCACCCCCTGGGGCTAAATGCTGGTGTTGCCATTCCATTTGGCTCTTGGTTCTGAAGGCTGGGAAGTCCAAGATCGGGCAGTCCCGTGTGGTAAAGATTTTCTTGCTGCCTCATCTCATGGCAGATGGTGGAAACTGTAAGTTTCCAGCACCTTCAAAGTACAGTGTGTTTGCGGATGTGTCTGCACACTCCCTGTTGCAGTGTGGGCTACAAGTTTCTCCTAGAGGTATCCATTCCTTAGCAGCTCATGCTTTCTCCAGTGGTCTGGCCAGTTACCCGCTCCTGCTCTGCCTTTTTTGGGGCTTGCAGGGGCCAAGCCAGCTGCTTCCTATTAAAACTAGCCCTACTTGAGTATTTTGAAATTTTTTCAAAAACAAAAACAAAAACATACGTATAATCCCAATATATAAAACAGGGCAAAAAATGGCCCATACCAAATGCAACCTGATTGTATGGAGGGCTCTTCTCAGAAACCTGACTGTGGAGCAAAATGGAATTGTTCCAGTTCCTCCCTTCTTGGTTCTCTTTGGAAACACATTATGTGTCACCTTCTCATTTTAAGAATTTTCCTAATAATGGTGTAAAAAACACCCAGAGGCTAAACAAAGCTAATGTGGGGAAGCCACACGCATTCTAGAATTTTTATATTGCTCCTAGCTTTGTTTCCCCAGCATCTGAATCCCAGCATCTTGTATAATGTGGTTGTTGAAATCATGACCCATGGGTGCTCATTCAGACACTCCCTTAGGATGATAAAATAACAGTAGCTACAGCAGTGATTGGGCACTTAGCATGTGCTTGAGCCCAGGCTGAACATTTTACTTATATTATCTCATTAGATTCTCTCAAAACCCGTTGAGGTGGCTAATAACATTTTCCATGCTTTATGAATGTAAGCTCATTGAGTACAAAGAATATGTCTCTATGTCTGTGGCTTAATTTCCATTTTGTAAAAGAGCAGCGGACAATGTACATGCCAATGGAAGGGGGAAAAGCCTAAAAAAAAATTGCAGCTGATCAGAAGGCTCTGCCCTCAACCTCACTGCAGAGATGGAGCTTCCTTCCACTGCCATGTTGGAGATTCCAGAAGGGCGTCCAAGGGTGCTATGTGTGATGGATGCCCCATTGGGCATTATAGATACCTCCAAAACAGTGATTTTCTACAGAAAGTATTATATTTAGCCCTTACAAGTCCTGGTAGAAATGAACTCAAATGGTCAGAAAAGTAATTTTCTTTAGGTTCTGCGAAGCAGAACAGGCATGTTTTCTTACAATGTATCTTGGGCCTCTCAGAGTTTTCAAGGTGGGAATAAAATAATATGAGATGAGAAGCAAAATAGAGAAGTAGGTTGCCAGAAGGAGCTGGGGAGAAAGAAGAAACTCTTGGGAGGCCCAATCCTTAAACCGTTCATAAAATGAAAAACAAAACCATCTTCATCCCTCCTGTACTATTCCTGTCAAGGGGCTAATTCCATGGTCAACTCAAGTTGTACCACGCTTCCTCCCCAGATAGTTCAAGTTTAAGGTTTGGAAATGGCCTTGGCCTTGGTATCCTTGCTGTGAGAGCACCAGCACTTCATCCAAGATGCCAAAAAGACAAAGCGGATGTTCATGAGAAGCAAAGACCCAACAACTTCCTGTCTAGGAGATCAAAGTAGAGGATGGATGGGAGGGGATGGTCCCACTTGCCCCACAGACATTCAGCACACAGGAATACATCAATTTTGTAGAAATGGAGCTCAGTCTAGCCCCAAGGGAGAACTGTCAGGATAAATAAGTGAATAAAAAAGTGAGGATAGAACATGAGAGGAGTAGAGACTTTTGAGGGTGAACAATATGGAAAGGGTTTGATCAAAATCAGACAAACTTGGGAAAGAAACCGTTAAGTAGAATGTGGGTGAGATTCGATTAGCTGTTTAAACTTAGCAGGTGGGTATATTCAGGGGAAAAAACCAGGAAGTCATAGTTCATTGAAAACAGAAACAAACATCAAGATAGCAAATCTTGATGTATGTAGAGAGTGTAAACACTACATTACCACTTACAGTTTGTCAGAAATACACAAACCCACACTCTGTTGGACACTCACATAGGAGTGAAAAATAGTTTCATCAACACAGACTCTATGCATACACTCTTCACATGGAAAATTCTACAGAAATGAACAAGCTCTGGACCACTCAGCCCACCCCTGCATGTCAGCTGGGACTCCAGTGGGCGCTCTTCCTATTGCTCCTCTGAATGTGTGGAAGGCAGAGATAATAGAATAAAAGTGTGCTGTGGTTTGTTTCTCAAATCTCTCCTTACCATGTGTTAAAGTCTTGGTCCTCAGGTTTGTGCTATTGGGAAGTGGTAGAAACTTTAAGAGGTGGAGCCTCAAGGGTGTGCCCTTGCCAGGGAAAGTGGCACGCTTGAGCCCCCTCTTCCTCTTTTGTGTCACATCCTAGCCAAGAGGTGTACAGTTTTGCTCTACCATGTGCTTCCCCTATGATGTGCTGCTTTTCCATAGGCCCAAAGCAATAGGGCCATTTGATCACGGGCTAAAACATCCAAAGTGTGAGCCAAAACAAGCCTTTTGTCTTTATAAGCTGACTATGTCAGGTATTTGTTATAGTCACAGAAAGCTGACTAACACAGAGATCGATGGTTTTCATCCACAGGGCTTTTAGGGTGGGGAAGATGAGGGTCTCCTTAGGTAATCCTGCTTTGTCTGAAATTTCATTTTTGCCCACAAGCAGTTTACCATGTTTCCAAGGTCATTGGGTTCAAATGAGCTCTCTTTTCCCTACAACCCTAACTTGAGCCATGAACCGTATTCACGAATCTACCTGCAGCCACACATGTGTAGATACCGAATAGTTTCTCTAGTGTGAGAAATTGAAAGTGTAAATAAGGATGAAAATGATTAAAATGAATAATTGATAATTTGAAATAAGAAAAGGTCCAAGGGTTTGGGGATGGTGGAAGGGAAAGGGGAAAGGGAAGAAGGGAAAGAAAAAAATTATGAGAAAAAAAAATGGAATCAAAGTCTGTGTAGATAGGGAAGGGTGGAGGGGGTGAAGGGAGCACAGGTAATGGGAGAAAAAATAAAAACTAAGATGCATCATGTTCTGGTACAAAGACCCAATGATAAATGTAAATGTATTTTATACCTAAAATGTACCAATAAATATATATATTAAAAAAATTAAAAAATTAAAAAAAAAGAATCTACCTGCAAAGGCAGAGATCAGGAAAGGTAAAGAAGCTATGGAATGGAAGCTCAGCTTGCCCAAATAATCAACCTCTGAGACTCTGAAGTCAACCATGCTGTCTCTTGAAGACACTGATCCTATGCAAGGACAGAAGGGTGGGTTCTGGGGTGAGCTGTTTCAGGAGAGGGGAGGGGCAGCTTGACAGCGAGACACCCTGGAGTGGGCAATCTCCACCTGCTGCAGACGCCCGGGGCCAGCTTTAGCTCTCCTTGGCCGCATGCCTACCTGGCATCTCCACCGAGATTCCACAGATACCACTAGTGGGTTTCCCTAGATAAAACTCTTTAATTTTTTTCTGCAAAAAATTCTTATTCCAATTTTCTGGGCCAGGGATTTAGCTCAGTGGTTCCACCGCCTGCCGTGCAAGCACAAGGTCCTGAGTTCAATCCCCAGTACCAAAAACAACAACAACCAAAAAAACCAAACCAATTTTCTGCTGTCTCTTCAATTTCTAACCCATGGCTTGAGCCTCATACCAGGTCCCATTCCTAAATGTGAGTAAGCTGGCTAGGATCGTGCACACTGGAGGAAACCTACCACTATACGCGGACAGTGACCCCATGTGGGCCCTGTGGAAAGCTCAGTACAAGTCGAGCATCCCTTATCCAAAATGCTGTGGACCAAATATGTTTTGGCTTGCAGATATTTGTTGGATTTGGGAATATCTGTGTATATATAATCAGATATCTTGGGGGTGCAACCTAATTCTACACACAAAATTTATTTCTGTTTCTTGTATACCTTCTGCACATGTCCTAATGTTAACTTTATACCACATTTTAAAGTAATTTTGTGCATGAGATGAAGTTTGTATACCTTGAACAATCAGGCTCGTGGCATTGTGTCATCGTTCAGAAAGTTTCAGATTAGGGGGTATTTTAAATACCCCCTAAATTTTAAATTAGGGGTGCTCAACTTGTATTGCACAATTACCAATTGTTAGCTATAACACAACAGTCAAATTCTCATTTTTGAGTCCCCTCCTCTCTGGAACTCAACAAGCTGACCCGGTGTGGGAAGATGAGGAGACTTACTCTACCTGACATCAGGACTTACTGTAGGCCTAACATAACAGAGGCAGTCTTATAGCTCAGGCTGGACAGTAGATCAGTGGGACCAACTGAGCACTCGGGGATAGACTCATACAGAGGAGGCAAGAGTGGCCAGGCCATCAGTGGAACTCTGGATTTCCTGAGAGCAATCCTGACAGCTTTATTCATCATAACAGGAAGCCAGAAGAAAGCCAGACTATGGGCAGGAAAACCAGATAAATAGATGGTGATGCATTTGCACAGTGGAATGTGTGGAATTCGCACAGTGTACAGCCACAAAAATAGATGGCTAGTCTGCTTACATATGGGCGAGTCTTAGAAATACCCTAGTCCAGTGGTGGTGAACCTATGGCATGGGTGTTATTTGGTTTCTTTAAAGACAAAACATGTTAATGTATAAGTTATTTTTTCTAAACTAAAACCTCAGGCTTCAGGTTTATTTGCAGTGTTGGCGCTTTGTGATAAATAAGTGGGCTTTGGGTTCCAATTTGGTACCCATCCCTAAAAGGCTCACCACTGCTGCCCTAGTCCCTCCCTGTCTGCAGTCTTACTTTCTAAGGTTTCAGTTACCCCCGCTCAACAGTGGTCCACAAATATTAAATGGAAAAATCCAAAGATCAACAATTCATAAGTCGTCAATTGTGTACCATCTGAGCAGTGTAATGAAATCTCACGTAATCATGCTCTGTCCTACCTGGGATGTGAATCATGCTTTTTGGGGGGTACCGGGGATCAAACTCAGGACCTTGTGCTTTCAAGGCAGGCAGTGGAACCACTGAGCCCAATTCCCGGCCCAAATCCTGCTCTTTTTTGTCCAGGGTATCCACACTGTGTATGTTACCCAACCATGAGTTGGTTAAGTTGCCATCTTGGTTATCAGATCCAATGTTGAAGAATCGGTGCTTGCAAGTAGCGCTTGTTATACAGGATTTGATGGTATGAGTCTGAGGGTCTTGGAATGTATCCCCCCCCCAGGATAAGGGAGCACTACTGTAGGTGTTGAATTTTAAAAAAAGCTTGCATTGAAGCTTTTTGTGTTGGCTAGAAAAATATTGAATAGAAGATGACACATGGTGTGGTTTAATTTTATAAAGCTCAAAAGCAAGCAAAACTAAAAAATATATTGTTTAGAGATACACAGCAATGTTTTTAAAACCATTTGAAATATAATAGAATGACAACTTTCAGGTGAAGGGTAATGAGACTTCTAGAGGAGAGGCAAAGTGGGATGGACAGTGGTCTAATGAGGTCACAAGGGTATTCCTCCATGATGTGCTGGCTCTCAAATGGGGGGTGGAGTATGGGGTTCCTTTCATTGTCATATATGACTCAGTCTATGATACAGACATCCTTTAGTGCCAACTATTATGTATTTAAAGTGGAAATGGAAGCCAGATGTGGTAGTGCATGCCTAGGATCCCAGCACTCTGGGAGGCTGAGGCAGGAGGACCACAAGTTCGAGCTCTGTCTGGGCAACTTAGTGACTTAGCAAGATCCTCCTTCAAAAAATAAAAATAAATACAAAAAAGGGCTGGGGATATAGCTCAGTGTGAAGGTGCAAGGTTCGATCCCTAGTGCCATTTAAAAAAGAAAGCAAGAGAAAGAAAGGAAGGAGGAATAGAAGGGGCTGAGGATTTAGCTCAGTGGTGCCATGCCCACCTGGCAAACACAAGGTCCTGGGTTTGATCCCTGGTACTGCAACAAAAAAAAAAAAAAAAAAGGAAGAGAAACGTGTCCAGTTTAGGTCTTAGGAGAAGAAGGAATACACAGAAGGGAGGTGGGGCTATCCATGAGGGAGGAGCAGGATAGGAATCAGTGTCACCAAGGCTGAGAACATCCTAGAGGGAGTAAGGGGTCTCTAGGGTTCAGGACTTTGAAGAGCAGGGCAGGAAGATGAAGACTGGCAAATATGCTAGATGCAGCCAGTGGGTAGGTCGGGGTCTCTGAACTTGGAAGAACAACTCTGAGGAGCAGAGAACACAGGCTGCGCTGGCTACTGGCCAAACCAAGGGATGGATTACTAGAGGCCTAGGGTAAGAAGAGCCCTTTCCTCATGAGCTGTCAAGAAGGGAAGGGCGAGGTAGCCTTCCTCAGCCTCCCCCATAGCGTGAGCACCCACCCCCTTCTCTATCCTGCTCCCAAGAACAGCTGGGCGGAGAGTAACACGACTCCGGCCCGGCATGCTATTCGGGCTTGAAGGTCGTGACTCTGTGGCCTAGCCAGGACTCGAAGAGGAAAAGAAGGGTCAGGTCTTCTGCCTTCATCATACAGTTCTGAGCCCTGTAAGAAAAGGAGGAAGAATCCATAAGGTAGGAGGAGTACTGGGGTCCTAGTGTGCTTGGTAAGGTCCTGGCCTCGCCTGTAGGGGTCAGGGTCTTCCCCAACCAGGGGAACTGTCTCCAGGTCCTATTTCCCTATTTCCTGGGCAGCTGGATTCTAAGAAGCCCTTGCTGTGCTCTGCTGTGCTGACCAACAGGCTGTTGTCTGGCTTCCCCAGACCCAGCTGGCCACTAACATCACAGCTACAGCTGCAGGAACTGCCAGGCTGCTTCCCAGGCTGCAGAGGCCGCAGTGGCCACCCGCCATTGGGCCTTTGTTTGTCTTGGGAGGGGCAACTGGTGGGCAAATAGGGAAGAGAAATCCTGGCTGCTGTCTCTCTCTCTCCACTTAACCAGCTGTTCCTGAGGCCCAAGGCCTCTGGGGGCCACTCAGACCTGGCTCCTTCCAGGCTGGAAGGGACATGGGGTTTGGGGTGTTGTGTACAGAACACCCAGGGCATGGCCTTAGTGGATGCTTAGAAAACACTGCCAGCCTAGGGACATGAACAGATACTTGCTGTGGCCTCACTGTGTGCCACTCTGCATGGCTGAGATTTCTGACACTCCCCCAGGATGTCATTCAAAACCCTCTAGAGTCCACAAGAAGAAAGTGAGGCTCAGGGTCACAAGGGGAGGACACTGTCAGAGGTGGGAAGCTCACCAGATCTCTGTGATCCTTAAACTATGCTCTTAATCATAGCTCTTCTCTCTTGGCATAGCAGAGGGGAAGGCAGAAGGGTCTTGGACAGACACACTCCCCTTCACCTGTCTTCTTTCTCTCCTAGAGGCCACACCTCTGTTCAAGACTCTCATCATGGCTGAGCTCCTGCCCCTGCTGTCTTGGGCTCCCCCGGGGGACCAGGGTGGTGCCCAGGACTTGCCTGCTCCCGAAGTGGAGCAGCAGGCACAGGCTGATGGAGCCCAGGGCCTGGCCCCTGAGCCATGGATGTTCCTGGCCATGCCCACCATTCAGATCACACCATCCAGTGATGGGGAGTCACTCCCTAGCACCCCGATACCCTCACACTCACGGCGATTGAGGACCCCAGACCTAGAGAGTCTGTCCCAGGACAGGTTAGACCTGGGGGGTGGGATGGGAAAGAAAGTCTGTCTCTCCCTCTGTCTCCATCTCTGTTGCCCTCTCTCTTTTTTTCTTTCTCTCTCCATCCCTCCTTCCTCATGGTGGAGGGTGGGATCCTTGTGGCTGTCACTGTCCAGGTTGGGGGCTACAGGTGAGTGTAGCCTTAGCCTCACAGGCCCCAACAAAGTCACAAAGTAGATGCACAAACAAAACTTGGGCATGTACATTGTGACACCAACTCTGAGCCCAACTGAGCATGGCCTAGGAAGACTGGAGTGGACCTCCCACCCTGCTTTGACCCACTCAGAATTTTTCATATTGTGGGTCATGATCCACATAAGGGCCATAGAACCAATGTGGTAAACCATGGTCAGTAGTTTGTTCCCAACTGAAGTAGAGTAGGATTGAAAATAATGCTATGTAGCAGGCATAGTGAGAATAAGTGTGGTTTCCTGTGACTTCTGTGACATCACATATATTTCTAAGTATGTGCTAGAGGCCAATGCAAGAGGTATTTCCTGCTGAAACCTGCAGACAAAAAAAAAGTTAAAAAAAACAAACTTCTGCAAAGACTCACTACCTCTAGCCCAAGGAGACGGGAACTGGGAGGTTCAATGGCACAAAGGGAAAAAGGAAAGACGTATTCTGGCAGGAAGTAGAAATATGCACGATGGTTTCTTCCAACAATGGACACCGTATAAGAGTGAACACTTATGAAGCAGAACTCTGTGTGTTCGTTTGGAGAAATCTCTGAAACGATGATGAAGAAAAGCAAGTTGCAAAATAATACCGTAGGAGCCTAATTGTGTATCTTTTTAAAAAGAACACTAAATGCTAGACTATATTGTTGGTGGATGCATCCTGATATAGAAGAAAAGGATAGAAAAACTGCACAGGGGGCTGGGGATTTAGCTCAGTGGTTCCACCACCTGCCTCGCAAGTGCAAGGTCCCAAGTTCAATCCCCGGTACCAAAAAAAAAGAAAAAAGAAAAACCCGCACAGGAAGGACCAACACTGACTTCAAGGCAGACGGTATCTTGGGTGCTCAGTCAGAGAATGGAGGGATGGGGTGTGGCCTTTGGCTGTAATAGTTCATTTCCTCCTTTTTTTTTTTTTTGGTACTGGGGATCAAACTCAGGACCTTGTGCTTGCGAGGCAGGCAGCAGAACACTTCCTCCTTTAAAAAAAAAAGGATCTGAAGCAACACAGCCAAATGTCCACATAAATTGGATGTGGGTCATAGGGCTATAAATGGCCAGTATATATTTTCCTGTTTGAAATTAATATTCCCTACTTAAAAATGTAAACATATTTCAAATGAAGAAACAGGCAGAGAAAAACAGAATTGAGACACAGGAATATGGTGGAAAAGGGGCTTCTCTGACATCTGGAGGTGGGAGGCAGCTAGGAAAACTGCAGGAGAGGTTTCCCATGTGGAAGGGATAGCGATGCAAAGGTCCTGAGGCAGAGGCAGCAATGTGCCTGGTGAGTTAAAGGACCAGGCAGGGTGGCTGGAGAATGAGCAATGGAGAGACCAAAGAGGAAGTGGTGAAGTCAGAGAGGTGAGATGGCGTATGACGCTAGGGCCTTGGGTGCCAGGTGAGCACTATGCTTTTACTTGGGGAAGGGGTCTAAGCCAGGTGGGCTCCCATCTGACTCGGGTGTTCACAGGGTCCCTTCGCCTGTGGGTGGGAACAGACTGTGAGGGCAGGGACAGGAACAGGCGACCAGAGAAGAGACTGATCTGATGGTGCCGGACAGGAGATAAAGGCTGGAGCTGATTGGGGGCAGTCAAGTGGAGAAGGAAGAGTTTAGCTTCTGGGAGATTTCTTAAGTGGAGCTGACAGGGTTTATCACCTATGTAGGTGAGAGGGGTCAAGTAAGATTCAGAGGGTTGGGACTTGCCATCCATTAGAAGTCGGTGGTGGGCTGGGGTGGGGGGCAGGGAGAGAGATTAAAGGCCAGGGAGGGACTGGAATGGAGATTTTCCAAAAAGAGGCAGGATCTGGGCACGGTGGCACATGCCTGTACTCCTTGCTAGGGAGGAGGCTGGGACAGGATTGCAAGTTCGAGGCCAGTCCGGACAACTCAGAGAGCCCCTGTTTCAAAATAAAATAAAAGGGGCTGAGGATGTAGCTTAGTGGTAGCACTTGCCTAGGCCCTGGGTTCAATTCCCTCTGTGTGTGTGTGTGGGGGGGGGGTGTGGGTGTGTGGGTGTGTGTGTGTGGGACAGCCCACCCTGGAGAGGTAGGATTCAAATCCCTGTACTGGGGCTCCTGGGCAGGTGGAATTCATATTTCTTTCTTCTTGGGCAAGGAGTCCAGCACGTCAGCAGGCAGCGGTTTGCAAGGGTGGGGCTGGGTCAGCAGCCTGTAGCCCCGGGGCCTGGCAAGTCACTTCCCATTTTTGAAGCCCGGCTTCCCCCCGAGGACGATGCCCTCCCCTCGGTTGTCTCAGTGGGATCCCCAAGCCTAGGGTGACGGGCCCAAGGTCACAGCACCAGTAACAGCCAGGGGTGCTGGATTCGGATTGGGACTGCAAAGTCCCCAGAGCCTGAGGCCCAGGAACCTCCGGGTGCAAGAACTGGGGTTCAGAGGCTGGGAGAAGGTGAAGTGGCCTCCACGCCCCATCCCTTCCCTCCAGCTTCGGTTCTCCCCAACCCAACCCCACCTCCGCGCCAGCTCCTGGGCCTCTCCCGGCCAGGGGCAGGAGCGGGTCCGGCCCTCTCCTGAGCCGGCTCTCCCAGTCTAGGCCGCGCCGGTCCCGCCCCATCCTCCCTCCCTGCCGGGGGGCGGCGCCGTGACGCTGCGGGGCGGGCGCAGGAACCGGGTGTCGCGGACGCCGCGGCGGCCACCGGCAGCTCCGGCCTTTTGTGCGGGCGCCCGGGTCGGGTGGGGGCGGCGGCCCAGGCAGGCGAGGGTCGCCCGCGGGGTCGCCCAGCTCAGCCCAGCCCCGGTCAGCCGGGCCCTGCCCTGCGGCCGGGCGCGCGCCGCATCCATGTTCGAGTAAGGACCAGGCCTCCAGGGGCGGGAGGGCTGGGGTCTGGTCGCCGGTGCACGTGGGGCGACGGGTGGGGGCGGGGAGCGGTGGTGCTGGGAACCAGGGGCGCACGGGGTGCACCGGAGTGGGGCGCGGGCGCGGGCGCGGAGAGGGATCGAGGTCGGGGTCGGCGTTGCCGGCCCGCTGAGCTCCGGGCTGCAGAGATTTGGCCGGGGTCCCTGGGGGGGCTCCTCGTGCGGGAAGCCAGCCCCTAACCCCGGCCTGGATCGCCTCTGCCTGAGAGTTCAGGGGCAATGGCGCGAGGCTGGTCCGGGATGGAGGGAGGACGGGGACCGGCCCCTGCCAGCCTGGGCCCACAGGCCGCGAAGTCCCAGACAGGCCGAGCAGCCCCTCCTGACCGCGCCCCCTCCCACCGTCCTCGTCTGTCGCAGCTGCTGGGGTTGGTGGCTCCTGCGTGGCCAGAGGACCGCTCCCCCGAGATTCCCCGGGGTCCTGTGTGCGTGAAACTGCCCTCCTCCTCCTGTCTGCCTCCCTGTGCCAATGTATTTCCGATTATGAAGCCCTCCTCTGTCGTGTCTGTGGGTCTGTCTGGGGCTCCTAGTGCGTGTGCAGCAGCTGTGAGCCTTTTCCGTGGTGGTGTGTGTAATTTCCAGGAATTCCATCTGTGACTGTGTGTGTTACGCTACCTTACCTGTGTGTCTGATTGTGACTGTGTGCCCACCTCTTGGGCTCTGTGCCTGCTTGCTGTGACCTGACTTTGGTTGTATGTGTGTGTTGCTCACTCCATTCGTGCAAATACAAATTACCGACGTGTGTCTGATTGTGTTTTGGAGGTGTATTTGTGAGTGCCTGGGACTCCTAGTGTGCAGCAGCTATAGTCCTCTTTAGCTGTTGGTCTTTGTAATTTGCCATTAATTCCGTCTGTGGCTCCACGTGTCACTGTGAGCTACCAGTGTTTGTCCTATTGTGACTGTAGTGTGTGTACATGTGTCCGCCATGACCCTCTGTGCTGGGATCTGTGCCGTAGTTCACCTCTGAAACTCCTTCGGCTCTGTGCACATGTAAGTGACCAGCATGTGTCCGCTGCTGTGTGTCTAGGTCTCTGCATGTTGCTGTGAGCCTCTGTGGTTGGGTCTGTAATTCACTTCTGATTCTTTGTGTGAAAGTCCCCGAGTATATCTGATTGTGACATTGTTGCATGTGCCTGGGCTTTTTTGTGTGCCTCCTAGACTCTGTGGCTTTGTAGGTGTGAAGAGAGAGACATGGAGACCCCTGGGACCCTCCTTCCTGAGACCTTGGGTATAACCTTGACTCTCTGGAAGGAGTAACATTGTCCCCATGTTAACAGTTTATAAAACATGTCCTGTGCATTATTTCCAAACCTGACCACCGTGATGTCAAGGTGTGTCTGCAGTGCCCTGGAGCTGCATTATTCCAGAGTCCTTCATGGCTGTGTGAGCATGGAGATTCTGTGCCATAGACACCATTCCTTTGCTTTGTCTTCCCTGCCAGATGGTGACCACCATGAGGATAGAGGCACTGTTGAGATGTGCACGCTGATTGCGTGATTTAATCTCCCTTAAGTGTGTGTGTGTGTGCGTGTGTGTGTGTGTGTTACGTAGCTGGGGTTCCCTGTGATTTTTTTTTTTACCGTGTGGTTCTCTTCCGTGACTGAATATTTTTTGCCTTCGATGCCTCAGTGAGACTCGTGGTTCTATGTTTAGATGTCATTTATCTGGGGCTTTCTGTAGTTCTCTGTGTTTCTGTGATGTTCTGCAGCTCTTGTGTGCATGACTGTGTGTGTAACTTTTCTGGGTCTTTATGTGTTATTGTAGCATGTTTGTAGTGCTGCAGTTGTGTATGTTGGTAACTTCTGGGACTGGCTCTGTGTGACTATAGCATGTCTGTGACACTGTGTGTGTGTGTGTGTGTGTGTGTGTGTGTCTTCTTGCAACTGTGAGCAAGTGCAGTTTGCCTGTGACTCAGGCCTTGGGACTCTCTTTTGAGTTTCCTTCTTATGCACACCTGTGTATATATCTGCCTCTCTGTGACCAGAAGCAGCTCTGGACCTGCTGGGGCCCAGGAAGTCCCAGGTGAGACAGTCTGTGGCAGCAAAAACCCTTTTCCCTCATCCGCATCATAACACTCCTCCAGCCACTTGGGGTTTCGCCCTCCACAATACCACAGCTGCCTGGGTTGGGCAGCCCCTGCTGTTTGAGCACTTCCTCTTTGTCCTGCCCTCTGGAGCAAGAAATGGGGTGTGGGCCCTGCCTGTTTGTGAGCCTTGAACTGTCGTTAGGCTTCAGGAGAGTAGGGAAGGCCTGTGCTGCTTCAGGCCCAAGAGGTGAGAAGACAGGCGGAGGAGGGGTGTGGTCACCCACAGCTCAGAGCCCTTCCCCAGGCTCCTCTACCCTGACCCGCATCTGCGGGCCTGCAGCGTGGGCCTGGGCCTGTGCCCTCCTCCCCTCCCCCCGCCTCGCTGGCCACCTCGCTCTTCCTCAGCCCTGCCAAACTCAGTCTGCCCTGAACTTGATGTTCCTGTCCCTAGAACTGCCTTCTCCCACACTTTGCCAAATCCATTCTTTGTCCTCATCGTTCGGCTCAAGCGTGCCAGGCCCAGTGAGGCCTTCTCAGATTCACTAAGAAACCACCTCCACAGCCTGTTACCCCATCCTGCATCTCTGTGGTCTTCACACTTGAATATGCGTCAAATTTCTTGGGCTCCATCCCTATCCTGTGATAGGAAGTGGGTCCCAGAATTCTGCATTTCAAATAATTTCCTGGTCCCCCTGGCCCAATGGGCCCAGGCCATGCTGCAGCCTGATTTACAGCAGTGGCCAGTGTCTGAGGCCATTAATCTCATTTCTGTGTTGTCTTACTAATTGCTTGGGTCCCCAGCTGGAATGCTGGCTCCTTTGGGCAGCATTCTGGTTCGCTTTTTGTGTCTGCAGTGCCAGGTACAGGGCAGGTGCTCCGAGTGTATTTACAAAGAAGTTGCTGGAGGCTCCTGGTGGTGGCCAAGGTGCATGTGAGGTCCTTGTCAGTGTCATTGTGGCATCTTGGACTAAACTGGGCTGAGATGATGGCAGGGCCAGGCACTGCATTTCAGTCTGCCAAGAAGGAAAGCGGTCAGACCACAGTGCCTTCTCTGTGCTGGGCAGTATGTGTTGCTCCTTGCTTTCTCCTCCCAGAAGCCCTGTGAGGTGGGAACTATTGCTATTCCCACTGTGCACCGAGGAAACGGAGGCTCTGGAAGGTTCCCACTGGCCCAAGGCCACACAGGGAGGAAGTCCTGGAGACCTGCACGTCCCAGTCCAACGAATCACACACTGGGTGGATTGCATCCAAGTTCTGGGAGGGAGGAAGGTTGATCATTCACTCCGTCCACAGCAGCAAATGTTTTTGAGGCACCTGCTGTGCCTTCACCAGGCCCTTGCTAGGTGATGGGGTACTAACATCTGGTGGGGGAGAAAGATGAGAAGTCAAGAGCGATGCAGTAGTCACTGGGGGACGCACTGAAGAGGACAAGAAAGCAGGGAAGGAGGGTGGGAGTGGGCTGTGGAATTTCACAGCAGGCGCTGGGGTTGGTGGTGACTTTTGAGACATGTCAGTGGAGCAGAGAACTGAGGGAGGTGAGGGCGCCCCTGGACATCTGGGAGGAAGGCATTTGGGGCAGAGGGAAGAGCAAGGCAGGAGCTGGAGGAGAGGGAATGCAGGCAAAGAGGGACCACCCTAGGCTTTACCAGCAGGAGGTGCGGGACTCAGGCTGGGAGGATCCTATCCTGACCCAGGTGGGCACAGACTCCCTCTGGCTGTGGGTAGGAGTAGACTGGGTCCCAGAGAGTGGCAGTGGCCCAAGCCACCATCTCTTTAACTTATTTATTTGTATGTTTTATTCTGCTAATTCATTTTACTAGTGTTATGTGAATGCTTCCCTCCACCTTGTCCTGGGTAGGACTGAAGAAGAGATCAGGGTCCAGGACAGCCCAGAGCTTGCCTTCAGGGAGCCCACAGATCTTTAGGGGAAGTGACCTGTCATCAGACAGTGGCAGGCAAGGGTAGTCACGGCTGGAATGAGAGCTGCCCAGGGGCTTATGAAGGCCCACAAAAGGGAGGGAATGTGTAAGCAAGGGTCTTGAAGGTTGCATAAGAAGGTCAAAGGTTCTCTGAGAGGCTGAGGAAGTAGAATGTAAGTTCATGCCCAGCCTGAGCAACTTAGTGAACCCCCATCTCAAAATAAAAAATAAAAAGTGTTGGGAATGTAGTTCAGCATGAAGGTCCTGCGTTCATTCCCCAGTGTGGGAGAAAATAAAGGCAAGTGTAGTCTGGACAGAGGAAGGGCATTGCTAAAGCTAGGAGGCAGGATGGAGAAGTTTGAAAAGTCCCTCCAGGAGGAAGGATTCCTGCCTGTACCCCAGAATCCAGCAGCCCCTCCTGACCTGTAATTCCACCCTGAAACAAACCTGCTGTGCATCCTTTGTCAAGTGGTTCACCGCAGAGTTGTTTGAGGAATAATAAAATTAATCACAAGGAGAGCTTGACATAGCTCCTGATAAGGAGTCAACAATGAATGTGCCTTTAAAGTTCCCGATACCTTGCAGCCCTTATTACAGTTTGTAATAGCACCGTTCTGTTTGCTTAACTCTGCCTCCTGCCAGAAGGTTAACTCTCCCAGGCAGCAGCCATACCTGATGGTCTTCGCAAGGCCATTCATCCAGTCATCAGTGTTTACTGAGTATTATTTATGGGTCCTGTACAGGTTACAGTGCCAGGGCCACATAGTGAGCAAAACCTACTGAAGTTCAGTCTGGGGCGAGCAATAAGCAAACTGGGCGGGCCCTGACCTGACTCAGGTGGTCACAGGCTTCAGGTGAGAACAGAGTGGGGGCAGGGACAGGATCAGGAGGGCCAGGGAGGAGGCTGCTGTGACGTCCAGGTAATAGGGTATGCAGTCTGGAACAGAGAGAACTGGCATAGAAGAAATAATGGGCACATCTGTAATCCCTGCACCATGGATGGCTGATGTAGGAGGATTGCAAGTTTGAGCCCAGCCTGGACAATTTAGTGACTTAGCCAGACTTTGTTTCAAAATAAAAAAGGGCTGGGGATATGGCTGAGTGCAAAGGCCCTGGGTTCGATTTCCCAATAGCAAAAATAAATAAATGAAATAGATTTTGGTGGTGGTACTGGTGGGACTTGCTGACAGATCAGAAACGAGGAGTAAGGAAAAGAAAGAAATTAAGAGACTCGCTTATGGCTTTAGCTGAGCAACTGAGTGGAAAGTTGCTGTTCAGTAAATATTTGTGACATGAATGAATTAGTTTAAAACAAGAGCAGATGTTATTGAGAGCTCAGTATGTACTGGGCTCTATTAGAAGTCTTTTACATGTATTGTTTAACCCTCCAAGCAATCAGGTGTGTGTTTGTCATTCCCTGGATTACAGATGCAGTAACTGAGACACAGAAATGTTAGGAATCTGCTCTGGGGCCACAGGGCTGCTGGGTGGGGAGATGAATGGACAGATGGGAGGGTGGATGGATGGATGAGTAGGTGGATGGAAGGAGAGAGGGATGGGTCAATGGGAGGATGAGATTAGATGAATGGACGGGTAGACATGGGGTGAATTGGTAGATGGGGCTTGATGAGCGGCCCCACACCTCAGCCTGTTTCCTCTGTGGCCCTCTCCTTCCTCTCCCTGCCCCTAGCACCACGCCCCACTCTGGCCGGAGCACGCCAAGCAGCTCCCCGTCTCTCCGTAAGCGGCTGCAGCTCTTACCCCCAAGCCGGCCACCACCCGAGCCCGAACCAGGCACCATGGTGGAGAAGGGGTCAGATAGCTCCTTGGAGAAGGGTGGGGTGCCTGGGACCCCCAGCACCCAGAGTCTGGGCAGCCGGAACTTCATCCGCAACAGCAAGGTTGGTAGAAGCCCAGGCGGTGGGGAGAGGGATGGGAGTGTGGAGGGCCCGAGGGCTCATCCTGACTCTTCTCTTTCTCTTGCAGAAGATGCAGAGCTGGTACAGTGTAAGTACTTGGGCAGGGGCACTCGCTAGAGGGGTGCCAGCGGGGTCCATCTGCTGAGCGGGAGCCCCAGGCTGCAGCAGTCAAGGAGTGCGTGCTGAGTGCAGCCAGGGTCACAACAGATGCTGCTCTTGTGTGCTGTGTGACCTTGAATGAGTCACTTAACATCTCTGGGCTCTTCTCTCTTTCCTTAATAAACAGCCTTGCCTGACATGGTGAGAAGGAGTGTTGAATAAGGGTTGGTGGTGCTGGTGGTACTTGCCGCAGGGCCTGGCTTATTTACATAAGAAATCAGTAAGTGGCAGCTGGCATTATGGTGACCACTGTGTTATGGGCAACAGAAGCTAGAAAGAGGCTGGATATTGCAACTTCTGAGAGCACTGGGATGAGAAGCCTGAGGGGGTTCTGGAAGGTTTGTGGAGCTGAACTGGGAGTAGGATCCCTGTCCAGGCTCTTGCTTCTCAACCCCTAGATGCTAAGCCCCACATACAAGCAGCGCAATGAGGACTTTCGGAAGCTGTTCAGCAAACTCCCTGAGGCCGAGCGCCTCATTGTGGGTGAGTCCCCGCACCCCAGGCCCAGTCCCGGCCCCTGACCTCGTCCGCAGCTCTGCCCTCCCCACTGTCACCACTGGCCCTCGACTGCCAGGATGTCTGGGTGACTCGGGTGTCCGCCTGTCTCTCCCTGTGCCTGGTGGCTCTCAGATTACTCCTGCGCCCTGCAGCGTGAGATCCTCCTCCAGGGCCGCCTCTATCTCTCCGAGAACTGGATCTGCTTCTACAGCAACATCTTCCGCTGGGAGACCACAGTGAGCCATGGTGGCAGGACGAGGAGGAGCCTGGGGGGCAGCGCCCTGGCGCCTCTGACCTTCCTGCCGCCCTCAGATTTCTATCCAGCTGAAGGAAGTGACGTGTCTGAAGAAGGAAAAGACAGCCAAGCTCATCCCCAATGCCATCCAGATCTGTACAGAGAGCGAGAAGGTGAGCTGGGGACCTGATAACAGGGCCACGTGGCTGCTCCTTCCCCCCACGAAGCTGAACAGACCCCCAAACTTCTCTCCAATCTGTCACCTGCTCTTTAGTCTCCCAGCCCTTGCTGTGGCCCAGCCCTCATCACCTCTACCTAGATCCCTGCAGCAGTCTCCTGTTCCCTCTCTGCACTGTGTCCCTTCCCACAGCTGCCTGGGGAAGTAGCAGTGATAGTAAAATCCTTCTCGCCCTGTACCCAGCAACTCAGATGGCCCCTCCCCTCCAGAGGTCCCCTCCCACATGCCCTTCTGCCCCATGTCCAGTTGGTTGCAAGATGGCCATGTCACACCTGTGGCCCCAAAGGGAGTGGGAAGGCAGGGGAAGCCATCGTAGCAGACTTCCCTTTGTGTTCTGCCAGCCCAAAGCCAGATCAGGTGCCATCCCTAGTGACAGTGAGCTCTGGGGGAAAGCCCTGGGCTTTCCCATTGCAGCCCCAGCCATGTGGGCTGAGGCTGGGGAGAGAAAGGTCTGCCTCCACCCCAGACTCCTCCTCACGGTGACTCGGGCGCTGTCCAGCACAGGGCCAGCCATGGGATAAACATTTTGTGGAATGAATGCAGGGATGATAAATGGATCCCTCGGGACAGAGATGCAGGGACAGTTGGGGGACAGAGGGAGCTGGTCCCTCACTATCGTGTCTCCCCCACGCCTCACACCCCTCTCTCCTGCAGCATTTCTTCACCTCCTTTGGGGCCCGTGACCGCTGCTTCCTCCTCATCTTCCGCCTCTGGCAGAATGCGCTGCTGGAAAAGGTGTGCAGGGGCAAGGCCTGGAGTGTGGGTTCCAGGGGACCATGGAGCCAGGGGTGCCAGAACTTGGGGAGCAGGAGGAACCCCTGGCGCTTCTCCCCTGCAGCTACATCCAGGGGCTCTTGGACTTGACCCTGAAGCTGATCTCTGGCAAGGGAGAGACAAGTCAGTGTAGACCAGTCATAATTTGTCCCTGGGGTTGGGGAAGATTTTCACGCCACAAAAAACCAGCGTTCTGCTGGCAGGGAGGGAGGAGGTATCGATGTTGGGCTGTGGCACCTGGGTGCACCCAGACCCACTCCTGCAGCTCTGTTGTGCACATCCTGCCTTCTTGGGGGCTCTTATCCACCCTCCCAGGGCAGCTCCACTCTGGCCATGCTCAGAAACTAGGGTTCCAGAAAGTCCCACTTGGGAGCCTGTGGGAGGGGCAATGCAGTCAGAGTCTCCAGGGAGCTCAAGGGCAGAGAAAGGTCAAAATGTAGCTGAAGCCCCATCACTTTTCAGATTTGTGACCTGGGCCGAGTCACACACATGGGCACCATTCCTACTTTGGAGCTCCCAGAGCTGGACCCAGAATAAATGCTCCGTAATGACTGCTCCTCTGAGGCTAGGTATCCCAGTGGTTAGCTCTGAGGCTCTCTGAAGCCCCTCGGAGTCACAGCTCTACCACTTCCTAGTGACCTTGGACATGTTACCATGCACCTTCCATACCACTATCCTGAAAACAAAGATAGTATCGAATTAGCGCATACTTTCCAGAACGAATGTGTGGGCTTGGGGAGCTAGCACCCATGAAGGGGTTAGAAGAATGCCTCGGCCCTAGAACCAGCTTGGTTCATACAGCTGCTGCCGCTCTCTTATCCTTATGACTGTTATTGTTTCACTGTCAGCACCCTTGTTGTTGTCATCCAGCCACCTTGGCCACCGGCAGTTGAAAGCCCAAGCCTCCTGGGGAAAGAGTTGGGGTGGGAATACAGGCTCTAGAGTTTGGTTTGAATCCCACAGTTGCCTCTGGTCACTTGCGTGATCTTGAGCAAACGACTTTCCTTCTTGGAGCTCCACGTTCTTCTCTGTAAGAATGGAAACCTCAGTTGGCCAGAGTATTGTGAGGACTTGGGAGGTCTGTGGTGCCAGGGCCAGGGCTTGGAGGGACCATAGCTGCTTCCTAGGAGTCTATTCTCAGCTCCAGAGGGTGGAGTCTGGCGCGGGAGAGCACGTCGCCCCCTTGTGGAAGTCTGGGGGAACTGCTGAGGCGGAGGGCTGGTGGGGATCCTGGTGGGGATCCTGGCGGGGAGGGCTCCGTCCGCCGAGGTCAGGCCAACACCACATCCTGCCTGCCCAGACGCTGAGTCCCCGGGAGCTCTGGCACCTGGTGCATCAGTGCTACGGGTCCGAGCTGGGCCTCACCAGCGAGGATGAGGACTATGTCTCCCCTCTGCAGCTGAATGGTCTGGGGTGAGTCGGAGATGGAGGGTGGCCCGACAAGGGGGAGACCATCAAGGGCCGTGTACAGAGTTCCTGGAGTGCTGGGTGGACACTGGTAGGCCCAGCAGGGTGAGGGGGTCTCAAGGATCCAGGGGACCCACTTCCTCCCCTTCCCGGCAGGAGCCCCAAGGAGGTGGGAGACGTGATCGCCCTGAGCGACATCACCCCTTCGGGGGTCACGGAGCACAGCCAGGAGCCGAGCCCTGTGGGATCCCGCCGTGGCCGTGTCACGCCCAACCTTTCCCGCGCCAGCAGCGATGTGGTACGTAGGAAGGTGCTGGGGAGGAGGGTGCTGGAGGAGAGGGATGGAGGAGGGCTGAGGGTGGGTGGGAGAGAGGGACCAGCTGGCAGAGGGAGATGGACAGGAGGACGGATGGAGGGAAGGGACAGATGGCGACAGAAAGATGGACAGGGAAATAGGACCACGTAGGGAAAGAGAAACAGGCAGAAGGAGGACAGACAGACAGCCATGAAGGGTGAGAGAAAGGGCAAGAGATGTGTGGTTGGAGGAGACAGGAGATAGACAAATGGACAGGTAGGCAGGAAAGCTTATGGTCCAGGTAACCAAAACGAGCCCGCATCAGGGTGGCGCTGGGGCCCCTCCCAGCTCAGCCATGAGCCCCAGCTGTGAACCCCGCCTCCTCCTCCTCCCTGAAGGCTGCACAGTCTCCAATCTGGTGTAGACCTGCTGGGCCTCTCAGGCTGGGCTGGAGGTGGGGCAGGGTGGACTGAAGCCTTTTTCTGCAGGCGGAGGAGGACAAGGAGGAGCAGATGGACAGCCAGCCAGATGCCTCTGCCAGCCAAACTGTGACTCCAGTGGCAGAGCCCCTGGGTACAGAGCCTGCCCCGCCTGAAGGCCCCACCTCCCTGGGGCCCTTGGATCTGCTGCCCAGGGAGGAGCTGTTGACGGACACCAGTAACTCCTCTTCATCAACGGGGGAAGAAGGTGAGGCAGGCGGACCCTGTTTCATTTGCTAGTGTTGCGTACACCTGACAAACCTCGCTCAGACAGGTTAAGCAAGTGGGGAATATATTGGCTCATGGGACTGAAAAATGCAGGGTTTGACCAGGCCTGGCAGTGCATACCTATCATCCCTACACTCTGGTATGCTGAGGCAGGAAGATGTCAAGTTTGAGCTCAGCATGGACAATTTAGTGATTTAGCAAGACCTTGTCTCAAAACAAAAAGTAACGTAGCTCAGTGGGAAAATCCCCAGTATTGTAGGAACAAAATTTCAGGATGTGGACAGGGGTGGCATTCCAAATAGTATTGTTAGAAGTCTGTCTGTCTTGGACTCTGCTTTGAAGGCTGTGTGGCAGGATGAGTGCAGACTCGGATGACCAGTGGCCAGAGTTCAAATCCTGGCTGTACTGCTTCCTACCTATGTGATGTGCGCACATTACTTAATCTGAGTGAGCTTCAGTATCCTCATCTGAAAAATGAGATTAGCAATTATAGTACCCACCTCATAGGGGTGTTGTTAAGAGAATTAAATGAGTTAGTACATGTAAAATGGTCAAGCCAGTTATATTCATTTTCTCTGTGGCAGCGACTTTTCAGGTAGCCTTTGTGTGGAGGTAGATAGACCCTGCCTTACCCCAGCCAAGCACAACAGAAAAGAGAGCATGCTTTCCCCACTGGCTAAAGTAAAAACTCTAGGATTAGCTCTGATTGGTCCAACTTGGTGAATGAACTCACCCCTGAACCAATTGCTGACACTCATGTGCCAGGGAGCACACTTTTCCCATAGTCTAAAGTAAAAACTCTTGGGTTGGCTCTGATTGGTCCAGGGAATGGATCCACCCCTGAACCAATCGCTGACACTCATGTGCCAGGGAGAAAACTATCTGTAGTCACAGGATTCCACTGGAACCACCCTGGAGAGGTCCAGCAAGATGAGTCTTCAGAGTCAGGTGTGGTGGTGCAGGCCTGTAATCTCTACACTCTGGAAAGTTAAGGCAGTAGGATCGCAAGTTCAGGCCTAGCCTGGGCAACTTAGTGACTTAGCAACACCCTGTCTCAAAATTTAAAAATTTAAAAAGGACTGGGGATGTAGCTGTACCTCACTGAAGAGGCTCTGGGTTCAATCCTCAATCATCACACACACACACACACACACACGATGGGTCTTCCTCTCCACTGTGTGAGGTCTGGGAGTGTGGAGGAGCGGGATCAACATCCACAGGGTCCTGTTCTGTCTCCCAGCTGACCTGGCCGCCCTGCTTCCTGATCTCTCTGGCCGGCTCCTCATCAACTCTGTCTTCCATGTGGGTGCCGAGCGGCTTCAACAGATGCTGTTCTCAGACTCGCCTTTCCTCCAGGGCTTCCTGCAGCAGTGCAAATTCACAGGTCAGTGGGCAGGCCCAAGGGATGCTGTAGATACGCAGGCGCAGGGCAGGGTGAGGAAGGGTCATCAGGGAGACGGGAGGTGGCCACCCGCTGCTGTGGTGTGCACGGTGGTGGCATTGGGCATCTGAGGGAGCAGAAGTTGTTCAGCTTCTTAGTAGCTGAGTGACTAGGAGCAGTGTTCCGAAAGAGCTTCAGCCTCAGTTTCTTCTTCTGGATAATGAGGTGTATGCTCATAACGCCTGTCTACTAGGGGACCCATGAGACTAGAAGACTTCATACTAGAAAAGAGCCCAGGACAGTAATGACTAGTAAGTACTTAGTAAATACAAGTCAATGGGCTGGACATAGTAGCACAAGCCTGTATGCCCAACACTCTGGGAGGCTGAGGCAGGAGAATCCCACGTTCAAGCCTAGCCTGGGTAACTTAGTGACTTAGTGAGACACTGTCTCAAAATATAAAATAAAAAAGGGCTGGAAATGTATCTCCGTGCAAAGGCCTTGGGTTCAATCCCTGGTACTGCAAAACAGCGACGACAAGTTAATGATCATACATGTAAAGTCTACTCTGTCAGGCCTGTGCAGAGCTTGGAGGCCTGTGAGCCCCGGGGTAAATGAACTCCTGTCCTCAGTGCACGGAATCTAGAGAGAACAGCCAGAAATACGGTCAGATAGTACCAATGTCAAGGCCCGGGCCTGTAGCTCAGAGGTACGAGGCTGGCCTAGCATGCACAGTCCCAGGGTTCAATTCTCAGCATCCCTCAAGCACCCCAAAACAAAAATACTACGTGTAACAGGTGTGCTGTGAGTTAGGGATGGGGGTGAGTGACATGGCTGCTGGGAGGATGTGAAATCAGAGCTAAAAGCTAAAGGAGGAACTGAGGAAGGCAGGGAAAAGGAGAGAGGAGGGAGAAATAGGAGGCACACACTGGGAGAGACCCCTGGGGTGGCCACCAGGGCCAGGTGTGCAGAGGGGAAGCTGCAGCTCCAGGTGAGGCTGAGGGGTTGACACAGGACGGGCTGAGGGAGGCTACGAATAAGATTGGAGCATGGCAGGGGCTGGTCAGATGATGGTTTTCCTGTTTCTTTTTCTCTGCTTGTGAAAAGGAAGCATGCAGAATGAATGCAGAGTCAGTATGATTGTGCCTCATGTGGGAGTGCAGCCAGGTCACACAGAGCTATGCTTCTATACCGGAAGGACTGGCACATCCAGCAGAGGAGCTCAGACTCTGCCCTGGGGGGTAGGGAGCAATGGAATATGCTAGGCACATTGGGCAGGTCAGGGATGGGGTCAGGCTTGATTCAAACAATCCTGGACCAGATGTGGCGTCTGAGGCCAGGTGCTTGGGGGTCTGGGGAGAGCCCCTAGGCAGGTGAGGATGATGCCCAGTAAACCCGCACAGACGGCAGAGCTGACGCATCAGGGGAGGCGAGACCCAGGGCTGAAGGATACTAGGCCACCTTTGGAATGGGGACCCAAAGGGGACAGTTTTGGGGAGATGCTGAGGCTAATGTGGGGCCTGGTAGATGCGAAGCTTCCAGGGACTTCCTGGTAAGATGTTCAGAAGGTTATGGGTCTCTGGAGTGGATGCTCAGGGGAGAAGCCGGTTTCAATACAGAAGAAGAAACTGAGGCTGCGGGATGGATGAGCTGCCCCTGGATGGGTCAGAGGTGTACAAAGCTCTGAGAGAGGTTCCAGCTCTAACTCACCAGCATCTAAAATTTTAGGCTCTTGAAAGGAATGTGGGGTGGATAAGGTGGGGACATGTAGGAGGGGCGGAGTCTGCAGAGGACCAAAACCCTCCAAAAAGGCTGAGTCTCCTGCAGCCGAGGCAACGGACCAGAGAATGGTTTCTTCATTCTGCTCCTCTCTCCCCTAGATGTGACCCTGAGCCCTTGGACCGGGGACAGCAAGTGCCACCAGCGCCGTGTGCTGACATACACTATCCCCATCAGCAACCCACTGGGCCCCAAGAGCGCCTCGGTGGTGGAGACGCAGGTGGGCCGGTGGCATGGCTGGGCAGGTGGCAGGGCAGGAGGGGAGCCGCGGGGGTGGTCCTGATCCCCCTCCCTCCTCTGCACCCCACAGACACTGTTCCGGCGTGGCCCGCAGGCAGGCGGCTGTGTGGTGGACTCGGAGGTGCTGACCCAGGGCATCCCGTACCAGGACTACTTCTACACCGCCCACCGCTACTGCATTCTGGGCCTGGCCCGGAACAAGGCCCGGCTCCGGTAAGCAGCGGCCAGGAGCCTGCCTGATGGTCGCAGCGCCCTTCCCCATTCTCCCCACCCATAGTTGGCAGCAGAGTGTTGGTTCCCACCTGGCCCAACACAAGAGTTGGGTTCCAGAGACCCCCTGAATTCTGAATAGCAGAGGGTAGACAGAGAGGCACTGGGGCCAGTTCCTCCTGCCTGCAGTACATGTGGAGCTGTGACAGAGTGAGCGTGCAGATGAACAGTTTATTTGTTCAAGTTTGTTGAGCACCTACTGTGTGCCTGTTCTGTTCCAGACCCTGATCTCAGTGGGAGAATTGGCCAATAAAATAGTGATTATGTGAGTGTGAAAAATATTCCCTGGTGATAAGGGCTTTGGAGAAAAGCAGGTTAAAAATTAGGGGCGAGTGGTCCAGCAGAGGGTTTTTTGAATACTCTGGTCAGGGATGGTCCTCTGAGAATATTTCACCAAGAACCTGAAGGAGGTGAGGGCAGGTCACTTGGGGTGGCCAGTGCAAAGGCCCTGAGGCAGGGAAGGATGTGGAGAAGCTGCTGTGATGTCCAGGGAGGAGGGGATGAAGGCTGAGCCATGTGGAGTGGTGGAGGGAGAAGAGTTAGTTTCTGGACAGATCTGTAGGTGGAGCTGACAGGGTCTGCTGAGAGGCTGGGTTCACCTGTGAATGCGAAGGAAGGAAGGGGGTTGGGCCAAGGACAAGCTCAAGGTGTCCTTCCATCCACTACAGGATGGAACTGCCATTGACCAGGACAGGGAAGGGGTCTGCAGTGTGATCAGGAGCTCAGTTTGGGATGGGTGCAGCCAAACTGTCTCCTAGGCCCCCATGTAGAGGTGGGGTGCAGCAGCCAGATGCAAGAGGTTCAGGGGCAAAGTCTGGGCCAAGAAATCTGTGTGAGAGGGCAGGGTGGTGCCCAGGCAGCCAGGAGACTTTTGAAGAAGAGGGCACAAGTGGAGAAGGGGCCGGGTGCATTAGCTGGCATCGGGGAAGTTGTTTTGTCTGTGAGCAGCAGCAGGTCCTCTCTGAATTAGAAGATGGAAAGACCCCACCTGAGGCACAGGGCAGACCCTCACTCCCGCCCCTGTCTCCCTGCCCCCAGGGTGTCCTCGGAGATCCGCTACCGGAAGCAGCCATGGAGCCTTGTCAAGTCTCTCATTGAGAAGAACTCATGGAGTGGCATTGAAGATTATTTCCACCACCTGGGTAGGGGACAGGAGCCAGCCAGGGCCGGGTACAGTTGTGGCCCGGCTGGGTACAGACATCCAGAGCCCCCTCTGCTTTCCCCAGAGCGAGAGCTAGCCAAGGCCGAGAAGCTGTCCCTGGAGGAAGGCGGGAAGGATGCCCGGGGCTTGCTATCAGGCCTGCGGAGGCGGAAGCGGCCCCTGAGCTGGAGGGGTCACGGCGATGGGCCCCAGCACGCAGACCCTGACCCCTGCGCCCGGGGTGGCATGCACACCTCAGGTGCGTTCTTTGGAGTGTGGTCGGGGCAGGTGGAGGAGCTGGATGGAGGGTCTGGGGCATGGTCTCCTGGGTGTGGCTGTCTGACCCTGATTTGGTGTCCCACAGGCTCCCTTAGCTCCCGATTCTCAGAGCCGTCCATGGACCAGGGCCCTGGGGCAGGCATCCCCAGCGCCCTGGTTCTCATCAGCATTGTGTGAGTAAGGCCTGGATCTGCAGGCTGGCTGTGTGACCTTGGGCAAATGCTTGACCTCTCTGCTTACTTGGGAGTGTGGGCTCACCTCCCAGTTAGGATTACACGAGATGATGTTTGGGATGAATCCAGCAGAGCTCCTGACACAGCACAGATGCCCCTCTTGTCATGGAGAAGTCTTCCCTGCTGGAAGAGCAGAGACCTGGGGGTGGGGGTGGGCTGGGAGGTTTCTGGAGGAGCAGTTGCTTCAGGATGTGGAATTGGCCAGGTGAATGGGGAGAGATTTGCAAAAGAAGTAAGATCATTTGTGTGGTTTACGTGTGCTTTCTGGGCCCAGCCCTAAGCTGGGTAATGGTGGGGACACAGCAGTGACCAACAGCCCTGAGGGGAGACAGACCGGATACCAGGCCAGAGGGACTGGGACCAGGATGGAGAGGCCATGGAGGCAGTGCAGGCTTCTTCTCAGCCCCCAGATGGCAGCCCCCAGCTTCCTGGGAAAGCCGAGGACTCTGGGCTGGGACCTGGGCTGGGACCTGGGCTGGGACCTGGGCTGGGAAACCAGGGCATGCAGGGGCCCATGGGTGTGGGAGGGTGACCGGGTGAGCATTCTGGGAAAGTGGGTGGGAGGGGAGGGTCGGCCACACGCCCAGCCTCTCTGGGTCTCAGTTTCCCAAGACCAGTGGCCCAGGAGAGGCCGTAGAACCTGCCGGCTCAGGGCACCGGGGAGGAGGAGGGCTGGGCGGCTCTCATCTCTTTGTCTTTCCCTTGCCGCCTCCGCAGGATCTGTGTGAGGTAGGGCCCGAACCCTCCGCCTGCCCCTCCCCTAGGCTCGAGCCCTGCAGCCTTCTCTTCCTGCTCCTTGCCCGAGTCTCCCTGGGAGGTGTCCCAGTGGGGCGGTCCAGGGTGTGGACACCACACAGCCCTGTGTTTGGACCTGACCTTTGTGCTTGGGGGCCACGTGACCCTAGGATGTCTCCCACCCTCTCTGAGTCTGTTTTGTCCTTTGAAGGAGCGGGGTGTGTGGTCATGTCCCCTGCAGGGTGTCGTTCTTGTGGATGGAGGGGAGATCCAGAGCTCAGTGCCCGGCTTGTGGTAGCCCTGGAACCCGGGGACCCCTGACCCCTGACGTTTGACCCCTGCCCCCAGCCTCATCGTCCTCATCGCCCTCAACGCCCTTCTTTTCTACCGCCTCTGGTCGCTGGAGAGGACAGCCCACACCATCGAGTCCTGGCACAGCCTGGCCCTGGCCAAGGGGTGAGCGTGTCGCCTGCAGGGTTGGGGGCTAGGGCAGGCGAGGGAGCCCAAGGCCTCACTCAGGCTCTGTGTCCCCACAGCAAGTTCCCCCAGACGGCCACGGAGTGGGCTGAGATCTTGGCCCTGCAGAAGCAGTTTCACAGCGTGGAGACACACAAGTGGAGGCAGATCCTTCGGGCTTCTGTGGAGCTCCTGGACGAGGTAGGGGCAGCCCCTGGCTGGGACCCTGTGTTCAGACGCCTTCCCCTCTCTTGCTTAGCTTCCTCCTCTGAGAAGTTCCCACTTTATGGTTTAGTCCCTGCTGGGGAAGTCAGTGGGATGGAGGAGGGAATATATTGGTGCACATCTGGGAAAAAAGTCCAGGAGGTCTAGCATCAGGCATGGCTGGATCCAGCTGCTCAGGGGTGGTAAGACTCCATCTCTTGACTCTGCTGATCCCCAGAGAGGACTTTATTTTAGAGACATTTTCGTTTCCTCGGGATGACCAAAGTGGTACCCACAGCTCCAGGCTGGCATCTGAAGAAGGAAAGCTCTCATTGTCTTCTAGAGCCAATTCAGGTGGCTGGCTGGGCTAAGCTTAGTCCCTGGTCCTCTTGCCCCACTTTGGGCTGATGAAGGGGCCACATGATCTGAGGGTGGAAAGTGCCTCTCTGAAAGATATTGAGGTGTCATCTCCAAGAGGGAGTTACCTCGACACCCCATGTAGTTCAAGGGCAACATCTATGCAGACGACTGGGTTCAAATCCTGATATGTGACCTGTGTAAGCACTTTTACCATTTGACCTTGGCTGCTGCCACTGTACCTCGGATCATAATTGATGTTACCTCTTGTGAGGATTAAATGGGTTAACATTTTGGAAAAGTGCCAGGAACATAGTGAACACTTGATGCATGTTGTATATGTAAGCCTAGCACCAGCTACACAGTAGGTGCTCAGTAAACATGCTGTCACCGCATGGAGATGTCCTTGGGCCCCTGTGGATTCTGGCAGAGCAAATGAGGGATGCTGCAGTAGGTGCCTGTGGTGGGGACGGGATGGGAAACTAGGGAGAGCCCAGCATTGGCTGGGTTCCTGAGAGCAGCAGAGCCGAAGTAGCAGGTGATGGTGAAAATCCCTGTGGTGAGACCTTTCCATAAACTGAGGCCCACTTCTGGGGCCTACTTGGACCCTAAATGGTGCACACAGGGAGACAGTCCCACTGGAAGGGCTGTACAAGACAGGGTGGGGAAGGATTTAAGGCAGGAGCCCCGTCACTCATAGAGGAAGGGCAGGGCTCCCCATCCTGAGCTAAATTGCGAGGGCTCAGAACTGACTTCACAGATGACTGACAATAGCAGGTGCACACCGAGCACATTCTAGAGGTGGGCTCTGTTAGGTGCTGAGCATGCTTGCCAGCCTGAGCCTCCTAGCTAACCTTCTTGGGGGATGTTCTTGTTACCTCATTTTATAGATAGGTAGGAGGTGCACAGGATCCTGGGTCCAAGTTCCTGACCTTTCCCAAGGTCATGAAGAGGAAGTGATGATAGGTAATGTGCACTGAGCACTTGCTGCAAGTCAGGGTCTAGTGAAGCAGGGTTGTTGCTGACCCGTGTTTCAGATGAGAGCCCAAGACAGCAAAGGAACTTGCCAAGGTCACTAAGTAAGTAGTACAGCCAACATTTGAACCCAGGCCATCTGGTACCCTGGCTCACAGTAAGCCTGTCTTCTACTGCCTGTGGGAAGCTCAACAGCACAGCGTGGCTCTGCTCTTCTCATAAAGTAACCTGAGGCAGGGGGGCTCCCAGCTGCAAGTAGGGGTGGGTGACATCACCCTGCCAGTGCTCATCCTCACACTGGCCGTCTTCTCCTGGCAGATGAAGTTCTCACTGGAGAAGCTGCATCAAGGGATCACGGTCTCAGACCCTCACTTTGACACCCAGCCACGGTCCGATGACGGCTTCTCCTGAGGATGCCTGGCCACACAGCCGTCCCCCCAAACTGACAGAAGGACACACAGAGCCCCGGTGGCCACTGCTGGCACGGTGTGAGCGCCGGAAACCTCCTGTCCACCCCTCCCGGTGGCCTGACCAGGGGCCGTGCAGAACTGGGGACCACAGAACCGAGATGCACTTTAGACCAGCGTGTGCGAGTCCAGCTGCCATCACCTGTCTGGCCAGGGAGCTGGCCTGGCCTTTCTTTGGCAGGCCCCCCACTAACTTATTTTTCCCAGCTGGGGTTGTGGGGGGCACCCCCTGGGGTGCACTATTCCCTCAGCTCTGGGTTTAATGTATTATATTTATTTGGGGCTGACAAAGCTCCAATAAAGGGTTGGAAATCGCTGTAGCTGTGGTTGTGGGGCCCTGGGAGTGCGCAGGGGCTTTCCCTGGTGTTCAGACCCTGCTGCGGCGGGGAGGAGGCATCTGTCCATTTTGGGGGGCTGTAGGCATTGAAGCCATCTGGGATTCCCCCAGCATGTTCCCAAAGCAGGGGCTAAAAGGACAGAGTGGTTCCTGGTGTCCTGGGTTCACCTGCTGCCACTTAGTCATGTAACCCTGAGCAAGTCAGTGGCTTTGAACCTGTTTCCTTTTCTGCATAATGGGCACAGTCGGAGCTCATTTCTCTCAGGGCTGCTTTAAGTGAGTGCTTCTCACGCTTTAGCTGCACAAGAATCTCCCGAAGAGCTTGCTACACAATGGAGTGCAAGGGGCGCCAAGCCTCAGAGTTTCTGACTTGGGCTGGCTCAGGACTGGGACTCTGCTGACAGTACTCCCCAGGGACCATACTTTGAGAACCACTATTAGGAAGATTCAGGGGGGTGCAAGTCCTGGTCATGTAGGACTCAGAGGAAAGGAGAGGTCATGAGAGACCTTGGGCAAGTCATGTAACAGCCTGTAAAAATCACCAGCCCCTCCTACCTTATAGCTGTGTGGTCAGAGCCAGCTGCCCGCTCTGTACCTTGGTTTCCCATAGGTGTAAACTGGTCATAATGCCAATACCCACAGGACCAAGCCCATAGCAGGTGCCCAGGCAGCTTGCAGGACTGTAGAGCTGCCCCCTCCCCATTGCTAAGGCCTGTCCTCACGGTGCCACCACCTACCATCCCCCACCAGGGAACAGCAAGGTAGCTATTTTCTGCAGGGGAATGTCACAGCTTGGGAGGTGCTGGCATAAAAGCCCAGACCACAAAAGTCTCTGGTGTCCCTGGATCTCTGCCCCTCTGTCCTGGATGTGCCCCACACCCTTAGGCTGGTGTGGAATGGCCAGGGGAATTCTGGTCCCCAACCAGAACTAGAAGCTAGGACCTGGGCAGCCACCCCCCGGCCAAGAGTCTCACTCCCAGCCTGGTCCCAAGAGCTCAGAGTCGCCTTCTCATTCCCTCCCTTTGGCAGAATACTGGTCTCAGTCACCCCCCACTGATGAGCAGGAGTCCAAATCCCTTAGCCCTAAGTTTCTTCATTTGTAAAATGAATCATTGAACTTGCCAAAAAGTCTTGGGAAGCAGTAGTGGGTTCAGCAAACCAGAAGGGTCTAATAAGCACTGATGTTTATTTCTTCATCGAGCACCTACAGTGTGCCAGGCACAGTTCCAGAGGCCATGACACAGTGGTGCCAAGGACAGTGGCCTCACCCTGGGGGAATTTCCATGTCACAGTTGGAGGCACAGGTGACTGACTGAACAGATAAACTACTCAAAAGATGTTAGGTAGTGACAACTACACAGGAGGAAAAGGAGGTCAAGTCAGTGGCAAAAGAAGCAGTGTAGCCTGAATGGACAAAGAAGACCTGACCAAAGTGACATTGAAGCCAAGAGCTTTAGGAGGTTAAGGAGTAACCTGGTCACCTGGGGGAGAGTGGTGGGTCCAGGCAAAGGCCCTGAGGCAGGAGTGAGCTCTGTGCAGGGAGAGGCCTAGACAGATGGAGCAGAGGAGAGAGGGACATGACTCAGAGACACGGTGAGGGGGGTCCCCTGAATGGTCCTCCTGAAACACAGCGCCTCCACACCCCAGAGCAGCATCTCTGGTTTGGACTCAGGGTGCTCCTCTTGCTTAGGTGGGGCCTGGAGTAGTAGATGTAGCCTGAACCCCCTGCCTCATGCCCACTTGCCACGGTGACCTCCAGGGCTCTTAGGGGCAGTTCGCTTGGATGTCCCAGCCTAGTCCCCCTGGAAATCGTGAGGATGACCTCCATAATTTGGAGAAGGGAGTCCGTCCCCAAACTGCCCGCTAAGTCTCTTGTGCGTCTCGGGGGTGACCTTTCTCATACTGGGAAGATAGGAGGTCCCAGAGTCCGGCGGGGTCGCACACACCCAGACCACCCTAGCAGTGCCTGTCCCTGCGCCACCCGAGAGGCCGGTGCGAGAGGCCGGTGCGCCGGGCGCCTCCCGCCGCTGCAGCAAAGGCTGGGCGCCCGCCCCCTCCCCCCGCCCCCCCCCCCCGCGGTGATTCATCCCGCCCCCTCCCTCCCTCCCTCCCGGGCCGCCGCCGCCGCCGCCGCCACCGCCGCTGCAGTGCGCAGGAGACAGCGGTCCGCGCCCCAGCGCGCCCGAGCCGGAGCGGGGCCGGGGTCGGGGCACCTGGCGGATGTGCTCCGCGGCGCGCGCCAGCGCAGCAGCCCGAGCAGCGGCCGCCCGCGCGGCGGGGATGCCTGGACGCCGGGCCCCGGGGCTGGGCCCCCGGCGGTAACCGGAGCGGGGGGGCCGCGCCCCCCCTCCCCCTCGCCGGTCCCAGAGCCGCAGCTGCTGCGCCCGCGCTCCGGGGACATCCTACCCGCCGCCTCTCGCCCCGCTATTAATACCGGCTGCCCGGGAGCGGGGCGCAGCGCGCGGCGCGGCCATGGGGACGCTGCTGGCCTTCGTGGTCGGCGCTGCACTAGGTGAGTGTTAGGGGGGCGCAGCCGGCACCGGCGGGGCGGCGAGGTTCGCCCTCGGGACTCGCGGTGGCCGCGCCGGGGTCGCCCCCCGCCCGCCCCCGGCCGGCGAAGTCCGCTTTAGAAGTTGCGCGCGGGTCGCCGGGCCGGTGGGGAGGCGGAGGTGCGGGGGGGGGGGGCGGCGAGAGCGGGCGGGGCCGCGTTGGCTCGGCCTCGAGGCTGCGGGCGCCCAGCGGGGGGGGGGGGGCAAGAAAACGCGGAGTCAGCTGCTCCCAGAGCCCCGCAGGCTGCAATGTGACACCCACAGCCGCGGGAGGCTTGGGGGAGGCGGTGCGAGGAGACTGGGACGGACGGGAGACGACGGAGACGGAGGGAGGAGGCAGAGACCAGAAGGTCCTGGGCGGGGAGACCCGGTGCGGGCCGGGTGGGGGGCGGAGGTGAGAAAAGGAGTGGAGTGTGAGCGAGGGAGAGGGAAACTTGAGAGGCAAGGAGAGGTGGAGAGAGCAGGGAGGGAGTTTGAAAGGGAGAGACTTGGAAAGGTGAGTCTGAGCAGGTAAGAGGACGAGAAGTGATAGGACCTTCAGAGAGACCCCAGAGAGGGCTAAAGATGGGAGAGGAGCTCACGGAGATGAGAGAGCAAGGGAGGCAGACAAGAAGCCCTGAGGATTGAGGGACATGGAAAAGACCCACGAAGTAGCTAGTAGGCACTGGAAGCGAGAAGAGGGTGAAGGAGGAACCCAGAAAGGCTGGAATCCAGTGGAAGTGCAAAGGCCCTGAGATAGGAAAGAGCTTTTGAGAAGCTGCTAGGTGGGTGGGGGCCTGGAGGTGATGGAGCCTGGAGAGTAGAGGAAGAGGTCGAAGTCTGGGAGAGGATGGATCTCTCAGGGGCCTGTGGGAGGAGGCAGCAAGGCTGGAGTGTGTTCTGCCCGGCTGAAGACTTCTCGCAAACCAAGGCTGGCTTTGCAGACCAGTTTAATGGTGGGAATGGCTCCGCCACCTTGAACTTCTAAAGCACCTGGAATTCCAGTCCCTCCACCTCCATTCGTTCTCCTTCGGTGTAGAAGACAGAGTAACGGGCCACACTGAGCCCTGAGTACTGGGGCCTCCCGAGTGCTATGAGATTTCTGCCTAACAACTGCTGAAAACAACATTGCCACTGTTCACTTAACAGAGAGGGAAACTGAGGCCCAGAGAAGATGAGTGACTTGCCAAGGTCACACAGCAAGTGTGGGGCAGGCTTGGCTCTAGTGCTGTCCCTCTGTGATCAGATGGTTTCCGAGGGCCCTGAGAGCCAGCAACCAGTGAGCCTGGTAGCGCCTGGGGTGAGGAGTGCCTTGCCCAACTGGAGCCTGCTGTCCCCACAGTGTCCTCGGCCTGGGGGGGCTGTGTGGAGGTGGACTCGGAGACCGAGGCTGTGTATGGGATGACCTTCAAAATTCTGTGCATCTCCTGCAAGCGGCGCAGTGAGACCACGGCTGAGACCTTCACCGAGTGGACCTTCCGCCAGAAGGGGACAGAGGAGTTTGTCAAGGTGTGTGGGCGACCGGCGCAGGTACGGGAGGGTGGTGTCCATGTGGGGGAGACAGTGAGGCTGGATTTCAAGATGGGGGTGTTGTTTGTTTGCTTGTTTTAATGAGAACAGTGTGGCTGTGATTAATGACCTGGACTCAAATTCTGGCTGCACCCTGATCAGCCGGTGACCTTGGGCAAGGCATTGACCCTCTCTCTAAGGATGAGGCAGTGATGGTCTCTCGCCCAGAGGTTTGTGTGAGTTCATGCTCCTGACACACAGGGCTGGCATGAAATAAATGTCACTGGAATTACTTGTCACCAGCAGAGATGTCCTGGACAGTCATCATGAAGGGAAAGTGGAGCCTTTTAAAACCTCCTTTACGCTATGTGCGTATGTGTGAGTTACATATTGGAGGCACCACTGACTTTTACCACCTGCTGGAGAATTGGGGCTGGCGGCACCTGGGATCAGGCGTCCCAGTCCCTGCCTGAGGAGTGTGTTGGTGACGGGGGAAGGACCACTGAGAAAGAGGGTCGGGAAGCCCCACGAGGCTTGGGGCAATGAATGACTGGGGGCTGTGAGAGTCTTTATGTGTCTCAGAGTCTGGGATGGACCCAGGCACGATCCAGGCCCCTGTGCCCTCCTTGCCCAAGGTGAAGGTGCCTAAGCCCATGTGTGCCATTGGTGTCTGTGTGTGCCAGGGCAGAGTCAATATTGGGGTCAGGGCTGGGGAGACTGGCCCAGGCAGTGACCCCACCCCACCCCACCCCTGGGGTCCCCAAGATCCTGCGCTATGAAAATGAGGTGCTACAGCTGGAGGAGGATGAACGTTTCGAGGGCCGTGTGGTGTGGAATGGCAGCCGGGGCACTAAGGACCTGCAGGACCTGTCCATCTTCATCACCAATGTCACCTACAACCACTCGGGTGACTACGAATGCCACGTCTACCGCCTGCTCTTCTTTGAGAACTATGAGCACAACACCAGCGTTGTCAAGAAGATCCACCTTGAGGTGGTGGACAAAGGTGAGTCCTGCCTGTCACTCAGTAGTAAACCAGATGGAGGGACAGATGGCAGGTAGGGGACAGGCTGGCTCTGTGCCTGGGTCAGCCAACTTTCATGCTACAGTGGGGAGAGCAGCACCCCCATCCATTCTGGCTGTGGCTCCTACTTACTTACAGCCCATGGAGAGGTCAAAGTAGAGTTCTCCCCACGGATATTGTAGGTGCAAATCCCAGCTCTGGTGCCCGTGCTGTGTCACCTTCTTCAGGTGCCTGGCTGTCTCTGTGCCTCAGAGTGGTCCTGCTGGACAGAGGGATGCTCACTGTGCCCACCTGCCAGGGTGTTACTTGAGCTGTTCCTCTGCCTCAGGAGGTTAAGAAGATTGAACACCATGCTAGGTGTCACTTGCTGCTTGGGCTCAGCTCACAGTAGTACGGTATTTGCCTGGGTGAGGGCCTTGGCTCGTATTTTTTTATTTTGTTTTTTGTTTTGTGGGTTTTTTGTTGTTGTTTACAGTACTGGGAATTAATCCCAAGGCCTTCACATTGAGCTACATCCCCAGCCCTGTTTTATTTTTTGTTTTGAGACAGAATCTCTCTTAAGTTGTTGAGTTGCCCAGGCTGGAGTCAAACTTGCAATCTTCCTGCCTCAGCCTCCCAGATTGCTAGGTTTATAGGTATGTACCACTAAGCCTAGCAGCTCTGCTTGTTGAGTAGCCTTTGCCCTAACTCCTTCTGTCTGGGCAGAGTGTGTCACTCAGAGTGGCTCCTCAAATGCTACCCTGCACTCCAGCCAGCAGGGGGTCCCGTGGACTTGCTCGGCCTTACTCCGCAGGTGCGGGTGACCCAGAAGTAGGGTCTCATAAGCTCTCGGCGAGGCCAGTGCTACAGATCTGGGGCCACAGGGGGAGCCCCGGGATCCAAGCAAGGCAGTGCCATCTCCACATGTGGCTTCAGCTGCTTCCCTTCTCTGAGGGAGCTCCTCCCCTTCTGGGCCATCTTCTCCTCAGCACACCTTGGGAATTTTCCAGGGCCCTGTGGCCCATTGGCTCCCAGAGTCAGGGAGCTATTCCAGGCCTTAAGCCAGAAAAGAGCCATGACAAGTACATCCCCTGGGGCCCAGCGAGCACATCAGTCTGGCGGCAGGCAGCATCCTTCCTTTTCACCAGACAGGTGGAGGCCTTGGTGCCCCTGGTGAAGGCCCTGCTGAACCCTCCAGCCACCTCTGAGGTAGGGATCTTACTATCCCCACTGTACAGATGAGGAAGCTGAGCTCAGGGAGTGGATCATGGGGCCCAGGTCACGTGGTTGGGAGCTGGATTTGATCCCCCACCATCAGGTGACTGTGGGTTCTGTCCTCAGTGTGAATCACTGTTCTCCTCAGCCTTGCCTGTGGGATTCTTTCCAGAATTAGCATTTCTACCTTTCTTCAAAGGGCTACAGCAGCAGAAGGCAATTTGGAAGGTATGCATGAGCCACTCGGGCTGCAGGGTGGGTGTTACCCTGCTGGGTGGATGGTCAGCCCTGAGAGTGGGATACAGCGGAGTGGCTGTAACAAAGAGTCCCAGATGGTGGGGCAACAAAACTTAGTTCTTCCCCTTGCAAATCAGTGCCAAGGAGAGGGTGGGAGATCCCAGGACACTGTCACCAGGCCTCTTTCCATCTTACTTAGGGGCCCTGGCTCCTGGGGTGCCCCTACCTGTGACCGTGAGCCTTTGTCTCACGTTAGCTACCGAAGTATGTCACCTCCCAGAGCCTGCATTTTAAACCACATTTACCATGATATAGAGCTGTTTGTGTGGTCTCGTGAGACTGTGTTTTTAACACAATCCACCATATTTTAGTATTATCTATCCACTGTAATTTTGCCCTTTTTTCAGTGCTAGGGATTAAACCCAGGGCCTTCATACTGAGCTAAATCCCAGCTCTTTTTAATTTTTAATTTTGAGGATTTTGCTAAGTTGCCCAGGTTGGGGGTGAAATTTGCCTTGGCCTCTTAGAGTACTGGGATTACAGTCATATGCTACTCCCTTCTGTAATACTGTTTCGACATGGCCAGACAACAGTATTTTTATAACCCATAGAACTAGAGTATTTTTAATGTTCTCTGCCATACTATCATGTTTTTATTATTACCTACCGTTCTGTGCTCTGGTATTTTGAAATATTATGGTTCGAATTGCAGTGATGTTCAGTGTAGCTTGTTATACTGCACTACACTCACCATTACCCAGGATATTGTAGTATTTTCAACATGATATCACACTACAGTATTTTACATTCCTTGTGATGTTGTTGTATTGTTAACATCAGTGGCCATCCCCAGCCCACTTTTTTTTTTTTTTTTTTTAGATTTTGACACAGAGAAAGGGTTTCACAAAGCCATTAAGTTGCCCAGGCTGGGGTCAAAATTGTGATCCTCCTGCCTCAGCCTCCCAAAGTGCTGGGATTACAGGCATGCTGCACATGTCTGGCTTAGAATTGTTTTTACTTGCTGTTTCACTGTGGTTTTGGTGTTACCATCAGCCCACAACACCTCCTGCTAGTGGCCCCCAGGGATGAGCCGAGTCACATCCAGGGCTGGTAGTGAGAATGCCACCGACATGGAAGGGGTATAGAAGATGGCAGGAAGCCCACTGGAGGCATTAGCAGCAGATGGGACAATAAGGGTAGAGGGCGGGAGTGGAAAATGTCTCGAGGTTAACGGTGCCTGGGGTTGATAGAAATCAGCCTGCAGTGATGCAGTAGGGGCTTTGGATCTGGGGCTGCCTGTGTGAGCAGGCAGGCAGCACACTTAGAAGTCTGGGGTTTTAAGAAATCATGGGGCTCCCCAGAGAAGGTGCCACTGAAGGTGACCCCATGTGAAGCTCCCCTCTGCCTCAGCTCCTCATCTGTAGAGTGGGGTCCTGACCCTCCCACCTCCTGAGATGCCTGTGGTCTGTCTTTGGCCGCTGGTGGCTCCCAGAGCAGATGAGAGCTCAGAGTGTTGCATCCGTTACACTCGGACCCTGGCTCCCAGGCCCATCCTGGCTGTGTGTTCTCAGGCCAGTGCCTGTCCCTCTTAGCGCCTCAGTGATCTGTCTGGAAGAATGGCTGCAGGGCCCTGCCTGTCTCCAATATGATCACTATCCTAATCTAATTGCTAATCCTAATCTAATATAATGGCTATCCTAGTCTGATTGGGAGAGCAGAGAGGCCATGTCACAGAAATCTATTTGGGCATCTGTTTCCGGGAGAAAGGTAAGATTTAGACAGTGGAGCTGTAGCTCTCCAGGATGTAACTCAGTGTGGCTGCTGACCCAGGAGCCTGATGGTCCTGTGCTTGGGGCTGTTCCGAGGAGCCAGGAAGATGCTCAGATCATAGCATGGCTGACAGCAACTACTCCCGGCAGGAAAGGCATCAGTGACTTCCACTGGGTGAATGAATGAGTGAAGGGAATGTGGAACTTTTTCCTGAGTCCTCCTCCAGGGAAGGTATAGGGACCATCCAGGCCTTTCCTCTCCCTATCCTGGCCTGGAAAGCTTTCTGTCCTCTGCTCAGGGTGGAGCAGCAGATGGTGCCTGGCCTGCAGGGAGGAAGATGCATGAGGACAGCAGCAGGGGGAATGAGGTCATAGAGGGGCCAGAGGTGCAGGATGGATACCTTCGAGATCCAGTGGAGGACGCCAGAGTCGTCTGATCCCCTAGCTGATTGTGCTCCCTTTGCAGTTTAAATTTAGGCTCAATGAAAGGAAGCTGGCGGTGGCGAGGGCCAGCGCTGTGGAAGGATGCAGAGTGTCCAGAAAATAGCCAACACAGTGCCGGCTGCAAGCTCAGCCACCCATGTTATGGATGTTAACTCATTTCCTCTTCCCAGCAGTCCCGGGGGCTGTAAGAGTATTACCATACTCATTTTACAGAAGGAGGTTCAAGGCCCAGACAGGTAGAGTCATTTGCCTAAACTTGCCAGCTCATCAAAGGCAGAGCTAGGACTTAAACCCTAGCAATCTGGGCCTGGGGCCCCTACTCCTAACCATTATGCTGTTCGTCCTTAATTGTAACAGTAGTAGTCGAAGGAGTAATAGTAAAGTAATAAATATTTATTGAGTGCTATTGATAGGTCAAGTACTATTTTAAGGATATATTTGGTTTTGGGTTTTTTTTGTTGTTGTTTGTTTGTTTTTGATATCAAGGATCGAACTCGGGTCGTTGTGCTGGAGAGGCAGGCAGCGAACCACTGAGCTAAATCCCCAGCCCAAGGATATTTTTAATTGTATTTATTTTGCAGTATTGGAGATTAAACCCAGTCCTTCTCACTGAGCTTTGTCCCCATCCCTTTTTTACTTTTAAGTTTTTGTTTGTTTGGTTTTTGGTTTTTTGAGACAGGATCTCACTATGTAGCCTAGGCTGGCCTTGAACTCAGCAGCCTCCCCAGTGCTGGAATTACAGGAGTGCACCACCAGCCTGGCGACCCTTTAAATTTTGAGACAGGCTTTTGCTAAGTTGCTAAATTGCCCAGGCTGTGCTTAAACTTGCCGTCCTCCACCTCAGCGTCTTCAAGTACTGGGATTAAAGGTGTTTGCCATCACATCCAGTTTGTTCTAAAGATTTTTAGAAGTTTATTCTCACAATACCTCAGTATAGGAGATTTTATGGTTAGCAGCTTTTTGCATTTGAGGAAATGGAGGCCCAGAAAGGTTGAGTCAGGTGCCCAAGGTCACACAGCTGGCAAATGGCAGAGCCAGGATTTGAACCCCAGCCTTTTGGTTGCAGTTTCAAGCTCTTAGGCATTGTGCTGACAGCTTCCCGAATGACACAGATGCGGCCTCTAGTTATACAAGGAGGCAGATTGAGAGTGATCCTCAGGTCTGTCTGAGGAGTGGGTGCAGCATGACTGTCCTGTCTGTGGCCCAGGCCCAGGGAGGTCAAGCCACTTGCCGCAGCTTGCTCAGCAAGGGTGCCACACACTCGGGCTGTCATGTCTTCCGAGCCTGGGTCTCAAGCATGCCCTTGGCCCTGCCAGCCAACAGAGACATGGCGTCCATCGTGTCCGAGATCATGATGTACGTGCTCATCGTGGTGTTGACGATATGGCTGGTAGCAGAGATGGTTTACTGTTATAAGAAGATCGCCGCCGCCACGGAGGCTGCTGCCCAAGAGAATGCGTGAGTGGGGTTGGCGAGGAGGGACTGGAGAGGGGAGGAACCCAGGATGGCACCTGTCAGTGCCCCCTGGGGCCGAGTGCGGGTGTCAGAGGTGGGATGGGGTGGTTGTGTCAGGCCCTGGACTGCCTTGTTCTGTGGGGCGTTGGGCCAGACTGGCTGTGGGAGTCACTGTACCCCTGCTTTCCCCTACAGCTCAGAATACCTGGCCATCACCTCAGAGAGCAAGGAGAACTGTACAGGTGTCCAGGTGGCTGAATAGCCCAGGTAAGGTGGGTGGTGGGGAAGAGGGCCTGGGAGGGTTTCAGGCCCCCACCCCCGTCCATTATTCCCTCTCCCTCCCTCCCTTGTAGGCCCTGGGCTCCGCCTCAAGGAAGAGCCAGCTCTAAAAGGGGACACCTAGGCGCGCCTGGCCGCAGTGGGGGATGGTGTTCCGGGCCTCCCCCTGCCTCAGAGTCCTGAGCCGTCGGGACGGGAGGGGACAGGGGGACTGGCGCCCTGCACACTCCTCACCCAGCCTTCCTCCTGTCCCAAGGGCCACCTACCGCCATGCATGATGGGTAAAGCAATACTGCCGCTGCCCCCACCCTTGCTTCTGCTGCCTGTTGAGGAGGGGGCGGCGAGGCAGGGGCAGCGGCTCCGCATCCCTCCTTCTTGCTGATTTGCACACATTGGCCAGCTTCAGACATGCACTGCTGGGGCCAGCCCCTCCCTGCCTGGCTGGGGGTTGTGATGGGAGCCCGGAACAGTCCGGGGCAGGGGGTTCTGGCCCCACTGCAGCTCCCAGCATCGTGTCCCCTCCTGCTTCCTCTGGCTGGACCTGGGGTCCCCTCTCCCTGTGATGCACTCTGGCCCTGGCCCCATGCCCCCTTTCACCAGCCTTCTACTGTGGCCACTCAGAAAGGGGCCCGTTCTGCCTCTGTCTCCACAGAAGTAGTTTTGTTCTTGAAATAAAGATTCTTGGACTTGATTTACCGTCTCTCTCTTGAGCTCCAGCACCTTCTATGTCCTGCCCCAAATGTAACTGCCTCAGTTTCCCCAGGGACCCCTCCTCTCCCAGCTGGGAGCCAGTCTCTACTATGTATATTTAGAGGTGAATGGGCATGGTGAAGCCACTTAACACTTGCTAGTGTCGCAGTTGAGGGGAGTTATTAGCTCAGGGGAGAGGGTGGGGAGGAGATAGGACAGGAGCAGCAGGTCGCTCTGGGCTTAGGGGAAAAGAGGCAAAGCTCTGAAGAAGTGGGAATGGGTGGGGGGAGAGAGCACCGGGGACAGAGAGATGAGGGATGGCCCCCAGCTAAGTGACACCAGTGTGTCCCACTGAGACAGGTTACAGGTCTGTGGGTGGACTGGGCACAGAGGGCACGTGTGGGTGAGCAGGTGGGCTCGATTTTGTGGGCACAGTCAATCTGGGATGAGCAGCGTCACTGGCCTGTCTGGGTGTTTATCTGGCTCTGGGGTCTGACGTGGATGGCTCTTGGCTGCTGGCGAGACAGTGTGTATCTTCCGGCCACTTGGCCTGGCCCTGAGCACTCTGTGTGGCCTTTTCCAGGCCAATCCCCCCTCCCCCCTATCAAGGACTTTCCTGGCTCCAGAGGTCACTGGGCAGGCTGCAGAGAGGCTGCCAAAGCAAACCAACCCCCGTGACTTGTAGGAAAGCAGCCGGGGGAGGGGGCTGGGGGGAGGATGAACAGGGCAATGCCAGCTGGGCCTGGGCTAGGCTAGGCTGGGGACCAGGGAAGGGACAGAGGCAACAGGGGTTAGTGAAGGGAAGGGGGCCAGGGAAAGGCCCAGGGCTGAAGCTGAGACTGGCAGTAGGTGGGGCCTGGGGCCTGGCAGAAGTGAGAGAAATCCCAGCAGAGCAGAGTGGGCTGGGGCAGCAGTCCCTGGCATTGCGACTTGCACCCTCCAGTCCCCAGGCGCCCCTGGCCCACTCCCACAGACACACCTGAGCCCCTCTGCAGGTCCCCTGCCAGGCTGGTGGCTGGGCTTGCCTGGTCCAACCCCTGCCAGTCCGGCCCGCCAGCCAGGTGGCCTCTGGCGCTGCCAATCCTGCGGTCCAGCCCCTCCCCGCCCCTTCCCCCGCCTCCTGCCCAGCCCCCTCCTCCTCAGGTGAGGCAGCCCGGCCTAGCAGGCCCCACGCCGCCCCGCCGCTGCCACCCGCCGCCTCTGCCTCCCAGGCCGCCCTCCGCTGCAGGGCCACCATGCTTCTGCCAAGGCCTGGAGACTGAGCCCTAAGCCGGCACCACCTCGAGGCCCTGCCCTCACCAGCCGGACCCCAGGGTAAGGACCAGGGCCTTCAGCCTCATAGTTGGAGTCCTGAGGACATGGGTTCCCTTACCCCCCACCCAGCCTGATGCCTACCTCCCAATACAGGGGCCCCAAGAATGGACTGACTTCTCCCCGAGGGCCTCGGAGTTCCAACCCGTTCTCTCATCAGACTCAGAGAACGGACCCAGGAGTCCAGGCTCCAGACCCATCTTCCCTCATGCCAAGGAGTCCTGGCCCCCAGATTCCTCCTTCTCCAACCCCTCAGCCCTCTTTTCCCTCAGACCCAGGAGCTCCAATCCTCAGCCTCCTCCTCCTCAGGCTCAGACTTGGGAGTCCTCAGCCCTGCAAACCCAGTCGTCCCCCTGGCGCTGGGCAGACACTGACCCCATCCTTGAACCCAGCCTAGTCCACACTCGTGATCATGGCATGCTCTGGCCAGGGCCCAGTCCCTCCATCCTCCCTGGATGGACGCCTGGGACTGGGGGCACAGGCCTGGGCTGGGCTGGGCTCCCCCGGTCCTGCCTCCTTGTTCATCTCCCCACAGGTCCCGCCCCGGCCTAGGAGGTCAGCCGGGGAATCATTAACGAGAGGCTGTGACATGGCTGAGAAGGAGGGTGAGTCCCCCTTACCTGAGCCCCAACTTTAGCTCTGCCTGGTGCCCCTCCTGCCATATTCTCTCCTTTACCCTCCATCCCACAGAGCCCCCTAATTCTAGGCACCCCTCCCAGGCCCACTCCACCCCTCTGAGGCCTCTTGCCCCTGATTAAATATTAACCAAATTTTCTGTGGGGCTCTGTCATCACCTGCCTTCCTGCCACCCTGTATGACATTCCCGGTGCCCTACCTCAGTTTCCTCTCACTGCCTCTTCCTCAGTGATTTTTCAACTAACCCTGGACCCGACCTCTACTTGAGGCTGAGGTGGGGACACTGCCAAAGTTGTCATGGTTAAGGACTCGGGTCCTAGAGTCACACGCACAGGCCTGCATCTGAGTCTGCCTCGGCTCCTTTTTCGCTGTGTGATCTTGTGCAAGCGACATTATTTCTCCAAGCTTCAGTTTCCCCCTGGTCAAGTACAGATCCTAATTCTCCCTCTATGAGGTTGGTGGGAGCATGGGGCTCAGGACATACCCTGGAGCTGTCATGATGGGGACCCAGGACCCCCACCAATTCCAGACAGTCCTCCCGCCTCCTGGCTGTGTCACAGAAGAGCAGAGGGAGGACTTTGGACTCAGCCCTGAGGGACGGAGAGGGCAGAGACAGGGCAGAAGCTGCAGCAGGGATGATGGAGAGGAGCACTTTCTAGCTGCATGGCTCTGGGCAAGCAACTAACCCTCCCTGGGCTCCACTTTCCTTGCAAAACAGGGATGATAGTACCACAGAGCTCATGGCCGGGTGTGAGGAAGCACTGAACACATTGACTGAAATGATTAGCACAATTCTCTGGCTTCTTTGGCTCTCAGTTTTGGTGCAGATAGCAACTCAGGCCCCAAACCGTTCAGTTGGGATCCAGAGTGAACCCAAGCTCCCAGTCACTTGGGAGAAGGTGCCACACCCTGGCTGAGCAGGCGGGTGCAGGGCCTGGCCCCTTTGTGCTGTTTCTTTCCTGGAGCTGATGGAAGGGAGGTGCCAGGGTTGGGGCCTGTGGGTGAATGACCCAGGAAAGAAAAGCAGAAAATGCTGGGATGGGCAGAGATAGGTCTGGCTACAAAGGGAGAGATGCAGAGGGGGCCTGGGGTATTCCTAGAAGCTTGCGGTGCAGGGGTCACATCTAGGTGCAGGTGTTGATGGCTTTGATGTTGCACCTGCTTGCTGGGTGACTGCAGAGCTGGTGGCTCCACCTATTTGGCCCTCCTTTCCTCACCTATAAGTGACAGCAGCAGTCCCTTCCTAATTGTCAGCGGCAGAGGTGTAAAGACGGTGCAGAAGAGAACAGGGTTAGGGCAGAGCTGTGAGTTGGTGGGGGATCCTGAGAGCCATGGCCATGTCAGTGACACCACTGGTGTCACTGTTACTGCTTTTAAAGTGTCCCCAAAGGTCGCAGTGCCTTGGGCCTTGGCATTGAGATGACTCAAGGGAGGATAGGGAGCAGATGGGATGAGCCAGGAAGAGGCGGAGCATGCTGGAAGCAGGGGTGGCAGAGTGCCCATGTGTAAGGCACGCAGATGGCACTGGAGTGTCTGGAGGGGAGGATGGAAGTGGAGCTGGGTGGTCCATGAGTTCCCCTAGCTGTTGGACCAGACTCTATTGGGACCAAGGTGAAGCGGGAGATTCCTTGGTGGTGATGGGTCTCTCCACAAGGTGGTGCTAGTGGTTAGTCTTTGTTTTTCTTTTCTAACTGGGATTTTTTCAAGTTTTATAGTTGGGTTGCTCTCTGGAAGCTCTGTTACGTGTTTGACAATGGCCCGGGGCTGTCTCAGAATTTGAGGAGATATACATTTAGACGTTAGATCTTTAAAAGCTGTGCTTATATCCGACAAGGTTGGAAATGCTGGGATGAGGGCTCTACACTCCGTCCTGCGGGAGTCATAGAGGGTTCTAGGTAAAAGGATGAGTTGGGTTTGGTATTCAGTAAGTTTTCCAGGGTCCATATTGCTCCAGAGGGAAGCAGGAGCTCAGCAGTCAGATGGGGCTGGACCAAGGTGGGACTGGGGGAAGGGAAGGAAGGGGGACAGGAGAGTCACCCAAGAGGTCTGATGGGCTGGGGAACTGGGAGGCTGTAGGGGGAGGGAAGTGTCCTGGGGACAAGGACCTCTGAGACAGGACCTGTGAGGGAGAGCAGATTTGCAGCTGGGCATTGTGTTCCTCTGTAATCTAGTTCCTTGGGAGCCTGAGGCAGGAAGATTGCAAGTTTGAGCCCAGCCTGGGGGACTTAGCAAGACCCTAAACTAAACTAAAATAAAAAGGCGGCTGGGGATATACCTCGGAGACACCTGGATTCAATTTCTGGAACAAAACGAAACAAAGACCAGATTGGTAGAGGCATAGAGGCCAGTGTGGGTGGAAAGAGACGAGAACATTCTAGAGGAAGGTGTCTAAGAGGCTGTGGGACCCTCAGTCTGGGACTCAGAAGAGAATCCAGGCCTGGGGATAGAGAGGAAACTGAGACCACAGAGTCTACCTTGTGAATTCCAGATTTTGGGGGAAGGGAGTAGAGAGTTGGACTGCAGAGCTGGCCCCTCAGAGGAGTAGAAGGAAAATGAAGAGTCCAGAAGTCCAAAGAGGAAAGACTGTCACCCAGGAAGCTGGAGTTATTTAAGAGGAAGACTGACACGGTGGTGCATCCCTACAATCCCAGCACTTGGCAGGAGGAATGCAAGTTCGAGCCTCACCCAGGCAACTTAGTAAAACATTAAAAAAAGGACTGGGGATGTAACATTTTGTGGGAAGGCCCTGGGAGTACAGAGACTGGTAGCCATCAATGGAATGGAGTTTGAGAGGCCAGAAGTTAAAGGTGTCACTTCTGAGGGTCATTGCACTTACATGGTAGAAGCAAAACTATCCTGGGAGAAGACATGGGACAGCCTGGCTCATGGAGGACAGAGTTGAAGAGCAAGGGTGCCTCCTGTCCCAACAAAGACACACAGAAAGGGTGCGTCTCACACCAGGGGAACCGCGTGAAGGCGAGTCCTGTGTCACCTGAGGCATCTGTTTAGGAGGCGCCCAAAGTCTTCTGAGCCAGAGGGCAGGGAAGGAAGTACTTTCCTGTCACCCTAGGAGACACCAGCGCCTCTAGGCTGGTCCTGCATAGCCCAGGAAGGTACCTGTGCAGACAGAGGAGTCGGAGGAAGCCCGATCCTCTCCCAAACCAGGAAGATGGGCAGGGGCAGAGCTGGGGGTCAGGCTGGGAGGCCATGTTGAGACAGCCACGGTCTCCTAGCAGGAGTGGGTGAGGCTGGCCCCAGCCCTCTGGGGCCAGTGTTTCCTTATACTTTGAAGGGAGCCTCTGGGCTCTCAGATTCTTAAGCCACTCAAACAGTGGATGTCCCTGAAAGATCCTGGACCGTGCCCTGCTCTGTTCCGGGTTCTGGCCTGGCACTGTGCCCACAGCCACTATGTGTCCACTATGGCCGCAGATGGGAGGGCCAGGAGTGCTTTGCCACAGCGGAGCCCAGGCCATGGTCAGCAGAAGTTCTGAGTGGCCTTTTCTCTCTGGTCCTCTCTCAATCCCAAGCAGAGGAGTTGGGACATAGCCTCCAGGACCTCTGTTGCACTGGGAGTAAAATCCCTCTTCTCCCTGGGCCACCTGTTCTTGCTGGCCCAGCCTTGGTTCCCACTGCCTTGCCCTGGCCCATGCCATTTTGACCACCTCCCTGCCCTTCCTCTAACAGAACATGCCCGTTTCCCACCTCACGGCCTTTGCCTGGGCTGTTCCCTCTGCCCACAATGCTCTTCCTTGAAGTCTTTGCATGGCTGGCTTTGCATTCCATTCTTAGCTCAAAAGTCTCTTCTGATCCCTTTTCAGAAGCCCCATCTGCTGCCCTCAACCTGCCTTAGTTTCATAGTTTTTGCCACAGTCCGGAAACAATCTGGCTCATTTTCTCGTGATGCCCCCTCCCCACTCACGTTCTCATGTGTGTGAGCCCCACGAGAGCAGTCCTCTTATCTGTCTTGTTTTGGGGTCTGTTCCTGGCACCTAGGGTGCTGCCAGGGATATGGCAGATGCTCAACAAGACAGTAAAGGAATAAAGCTCCATTTTACTGATGGAAATGCTGTGGTTCAGAGAGGCAAAGGGAGTTGCCCAGGACCACACAGCTTATTGAGAACGTGCTGTTCATCAGGCACCTGGACACAGTGATAGGTGTTATGGCTCTGTGGTTATATACTTTGGACCCAGCACCAAATCTGCCCAGGGTTCAGGGCTCAGCACTGCCCTTCCGGGCTGAGTCACCAAGGGGATGTCACTCTGCCTCCTGGAGCCCTCGGCGGAGCAATGGGAATTGCAGTGTGGGATTGAGATGAGGACCGGATAGCTTGTGTGTTTAGAGCACTGCCTTTGCACATCATAACCATCATTGAGAGTTTGGTTGTTACTCTTTAAAAGAACTTTAAAGTGCTGCTTTTAGAAGTAGGTGCTAGGTGGGTGCCCATTTAACAGATGCGGAAGCCAAGGCTTGAAGAAGTGATGTCTCCGGCCAAGATCCCAGCCAGGAACAGGTAGTATTTTAAAGTAAGGCTGGAAATTTTCCAAACTTGGATTCTCAGCCTCCAGGAGAATTTGATCTTGGAGTGAGATCCTGTGAAAGAACTTGGCTCAGGGGTCACCAGGAGGCAAAGAATCTACAGATATAGCAGAAAGTAGGCAGTGAAGAAATGCCAAGAGGAGGGAAGAGAGCTGTCAAGAGAGCAAAGGTCAGGGGTTACAGACCCCCCCAAAGCTTCAAGAGCCTCTGCACAACTTAGCAAAAGTGAGAGGCCCAAGAACAGAAAGTGGGGAGAGAAGAACGGAAGCAGCATCACTGGGGAGGAGTGAGCCTGTGAATGCCAGGAATGTGCCGGGGTGGGGTCAGGGAGGATGGTGCTGGGCCCGAGCCCTCCAGGAGCCGGACAGTTGGCTGTCTGCAGGGCAGGGGAGGGACAGCCCTGCCAACCTGTCAGCCCCAGGAAGCAGGACCCACAGTGCGGCAGGAGAAGTTAGGCCTGGCGGCGGGGCGGGACTGGCCCGGTGCCTGGAGCCTGGGACAATGAGGACGGGCCTGGCAGCAGCCCCAGCATGGTGTCTGTTGCAGGTGGCCGGACTGTGCCATGCTCCAGACCCAAGGTGGCAGCTCTCATTGTGGGGACCCTGCTACTCCTGACAGGCATCGGGGTGGCGTCCTGGGCCATTGGTGAGAGCGGTCGGCCCCTGTGCCTCTACCCTCCCCTACCCAGAGACCCCAGCCTCTTGCCTCACCTCTACCTTCTCTGCAGTGACCGTCCTACTCAGGAGTGACCAAGAGCTGCTGTACCCAGGTGAGTACTGCAGGCTGGGACCCTCTGAGGAGCCCTGGTGGAAACCAGTTTGTGGGGGCAGCTCTGTAAAGAGTATTTTTGAATGAGTGTATGTACATATACATCTGAAATGCTCATAACAGTAGTGCATTTGTACCGAGTACCTGCTGTGTACCAGGCATGAGCTAATAAACACTTCACACGTCTAACCCAGTGGTTTTCAGGCTCCCAGTGGGTTACTCATTGGTGCCCCATGAAATTAAATGAGGGAGTTGAAAGCTCCATTTTATAAAAATATAAAGGAGATTAGATTAGGAAGTATCACTGTACATGTCTCCCAGGAAGAAAACGTTTTTTTGCTGCTTTGCTTTGCTTTTGTGCATTCATGTTCGTGCAATCCCATGGCTTCTTCCCAGAAGCTCTGGGAGGTGGGATTGTTACTCTCCTCATTTTACAGGGGAAACTGAGGCTCGGGAATGTGGTGGTTTGCCCCAGATCACAGAGCTCCGGGGGCCAGCCACATCATGATATACAAATGTGTTTTGTACCATGGGGCATGGTTGAAACCTGTTCCAGAGGTACAGTTTGAATTCAGTGGACGCTTTCACCTCTCCTAGGAGGTAGCTGCTACTATTTGTCCATTTTATACATGTGCAAGGTGAGGACCAGAGAGGACACACAGCTGGTAAATGATGGGGCCAGGAGTAGCTCTTAGGTGTGCCTGTGACAGACAGTCTGCGGGCTCAAGAGAATGAATGGGCACACAGATAAAAGGCAGAAACAATTGTGGGATGAATGAATGAATCTTCCCAGGTGCCAACTCCATGATAACATTCTGCAACCCAGGGCTGCAGAAAGAAGGGGAGAGTGGGGTGGTAGGATGTATTTTTCCCATTTCCCAATGTCCTCTAACTCCATAAAGGATGCAGCTCACATTACAAGAAGAAATGAAAATCCAGGCAGGAAAAGCCCAATCAACATTCACTGTCCTCGCTGGCACTGTGGTAGCATTTATCTGTGCCAGGCACAGCCTTGGGGATTGATGGGGTCCATTCATTCAGTCCTCAGCGCAGCCCATTTTCATGTGGGGAAGCCAAGGCACAGAAAGCCAAGGGCCTGGCCCCAGGTCACATAGCTGTGTGGCCGGGCTGGGACCTGCCCCACTCAGCCTCGGTAGTACCTGGGGGCAACTGCTCCAGCAGTGCCTGGCACATAGTTGGCGCTCAGGAAATCTTTGATGAGTGAGTCAGTGTACAGACAGTCACTGAGATGCACCAGCTTGCCCTGGGCCTCCAGGTGGAGCGTTACTGGCTATGGCTCAGACTCGGTGTGGCCACGGCCAGGACCCTTGCCCTCCAGTTGTACTTGAGTGTTTCCAAAACACTGAGAAATTATGAAACAAACAAACAAACAAACAAAAACAACCCCCCAACGATCTAACCATCTTGTTTTTCTGGGATTTTCACACCTCTAAATATATCAGGCAATTTGGTAAGCATACCAGGTGACCCAGAACATACTTTTTGCATTGCTTAAAATAATATAAATGAGAATAAAGAATTTAAAAGTGGCATAAAATGTAGCTTTAAAAATAATCAGAGGAAGCATTTGATGTTCCCACACCTCTCCTAACACACATCCATAAAGTCACATTGTCTTCCTCAAACCCCACTCTTGCTGAAATTTCTGCAAGCAGTTAGGAGTCATTTTAAAGTAAGACTTTGAGCCTTACTTGTGTGGGTGCTGATGCATACCTGTAATGGGAGGCTGAGGCAGGAGGATTGTAAATTTCAGCCTGGTCTGGGCATTTAAGCAAATTAAGGAGACCCTGTCTCAAAATTGAAAATAAGGGCTGAGGATGTAGTTCAGCACAAAGGTCCTAGATTCAATCCCCAGTATCACACAAAAAAATTTTTTTTAAATAAAAAAATAAAGTAAGAATTTACTGGCCCTGAGTTGCTGTCCTAAAACTTGTCTTGGAGCTCAGGGAGTGGTGGTCACCATCCAGCTGAGGTGCTAGGCACCCCTGCCTCACCCTGGAGCAGGGGACTTTCAGCGGGATGAGTGCACTCAGGGCAGGGACAGGTGAGGGTCTGTGTGGGACCCACAGAAGGAGCAGAGAGTGTGAAGGTTGGCTGGACTGGGTCCAAATCCTGGTTTGGCCAGGATTAGCTGTGCATCCCTGGGTAAGTGTATACCTCCAAGGCTCAGTTCCCTTATCTGTCAGACGGACAGAGGTTGAGTCCCTTAGGCCTGGTTTCAAATCCTGCCTCTCTGCCTCTCACCTTCTTGGTGATGTTGGGCAAGTCATGCCACCTCTCCAAGCCTCAGCCTCCTCAGAGAAGATCTCTGTGGTCCCTGCGGGGATGGCAAGGCCTTTACTGGTAAGGCAGAGAGAGCCCACAGCACCATCCTAGAGACCTGCAGGGCTGGCCAAGAGGACTCAGCCTGTATGTGGCCTTGTCAGGAGCCTCCTACAAGGATACAAAAGTACATTGTCACCAGACTTGGTTTCCCAGAAGGTGGCCTGAGGGCACAGCCATGCTGGAGCATCCTGTGGGAAGGGCTAACAGGCCATAGCTGGTCTCCCCCAACTGGCTCCTCCTTCCACCTGTGCTAGTGACAGCTCCCTCCTTCTAGTGCTCACATCAAACCCTTTGACCCCTCTCCTTTGTTCCTTCACTTCACACATGAGTCCAGTCTCTCGGCAGCTCCTGGCAGCTCCACCTACAAAGTCTATCCAGAATCCAACTCTTCTCCCTGCACTGCCCCACTGTGATGCAGCCTGAGTCCCTTCAGACCTGGACATCACGTGGCCTCTGGCCTGCTCTTCCACTCCATCCCCGCCCCCGTCTGTCTCTACCTGAAGCCAGGAACCTGGGCACAGCTGCGCTGCACTCCAGCTGACAGCCAAGTCCAAGCGTTGCTCCACTGCATCTCCTCCTCCCCTCCTCTCCCCTTGCTCCCCGTGGCTCTGGCTCTTTGCTGTCCCCTCTGCACACCTCAGCCTTGGGACTGCACTTGCAGCTCCTTGGCCTCCTTCGCTGTCCCCACATGTACCTTTGTGTCTTTCTCACCTCCTTCCCATCTTTGCTCATTTGCCACCTCCTTGGAGCGGCCCTCCCTGCAGCGTGCTGAGAAGCACCGCCTTGCCTCACTCACCTGCTCTCCCTCGCTACCAAGCTGCTATCTCCATGCCCTCTTCTTTGGTTGTGACACATGGCGTATTTTAGTTGCTTGTCTAGTTTGTTATCTACTTCCCCTACTGGGCTTTGAGCTCCACAGGGGCAGGGGTTTTGTCTGATTTGTTCATTGCTGTGGTGATTTGTTCACAGCCTAAAATAGAGCCTGGCACTTACCTAGTGTTTGGTAAATATAAAGAAGTGCGCCTCAGGGCTTTGACCTGATTTAAGTGGTACCGGGCTTCCTCCAGCTGTGTGTATGTGTGTGGGGAGGGCAGACTGATGGGCCCCACCCTGGGAACTCTCCAGCTTTCTTCTGTATCTCAGCCTGCCTCGTGGCAGTTTCTAATGTGTTGTTTGAGTGACTATTTAATTACTGTCTGTCTCCCACTGCCCAGACTTTGGCTGGGTGATAGCAGGGCCCAGGGCTCTCTCTGTCATCCTGTGTTCCCAGTGTCATGCAGTAGGCCCAGTTAATTCTCGGTGAGTGAACGAATGAATATTGCATCTTCTGCTTGGAGAATTATGCCCATTAGCATTCAAGGCTCTGATAAGTCCTACAGAAAAGATAGGTAATTTTGTCTGTATTTTTTATGACCATGAGATATTTATTGAAACATTTTGGTAATCTGGTCTTAGTCAAGGGTCTTCCAACTCCAAAAAAAAAAAAGGAAAAAAGGAAATTGGCTAAATGGAAGGGGAAGTTACTAACTTGCTTGATGCTGGGGGTTCTTCAAGCCTGGCTGAGTCAAGGAGCTTTGAAAATGTGGCACACCACTGTGATCCCAGCACCAGGGGAGACTGAGGGAAGAGGACTGTGACTTAAAGCTCAGCCCGGGCAAGTTAGAGAGTTAGCAAGACTCTGTCTCAAAATAAAAAATAAAAAAGGCTGTAGCACATGGAAAAAGCTCTGAGTTCAACTTCCAATACCAAAAGAAAAAAAAAAAAAAAGACAGAAAGAAAAGGAAGAAAAGGTTATCAGGATTCTCTCTGGTTTCTTCCAAGTTAGCTGATCTTTCCCCTCAAGGGGGCAAAAGTGGCATTCAGCAGAGCCAGCCCCCCATGCCATTCTCTGGAGAACTTAGCTGGAAACTATTTCCCTTTCCCCACATGTCCAAGTCAAGTTCCAGCAACCAGCTTAGCTAGGAGTGCCAGTGGGAGGAGAAGACAACCCCACACTGGTGTGACCTGACTCTCGGGTCCTTCCTAGCACCACACAGGTAGAGGTGCCGAGCTCTGAGGGGGCCCTGGGGATCCAGGATGAGAGCAGCTTGGCTGCAGAACAGGCCCTGAGGGGCCGTGGGGAGGTGGTCAGGAGCCTGGCCCAGGGACCCAGGCGGCCCCGCTCTGTCGCCCCGCAGTGCAGGTCAGCCCGGTGGACGCAAGGCTCACCGTGTTCGACAAGACGGAGGGGACCTGGCGGCTTCTGTGCTCCTCGCGCTCCAACGCCAGGGTGGCAGGTCTCAGCTGCGAGGAGACGGGCTTCCTCAGGTAGCAGGGCACCCTGGCTGGGAGAAAGGGGTTACGCGCGAGTGGCACGGGAGCAGGCCTGACCCCTGCCCCGTCCAGGGCTGTGGCCCACTCAGAGCTGGACGTGCGGACAGCAGGCGCCAACGGCACATCGGGCTTCTTCTGTGTGGACGAGGGCAGGCTGCCCCAGGCCCGGAGGCTGCTGGAGGTCGTCTCTGTGTGGTGAGCGGGCAGAGGCGGGTGGGGGCCTGATCCCCCAGTCCCTGCACCCGTGCCCGCCCGCATTCCTCCTTTCCCTGTGGTCTGTCCCAATGGGTCTCCGTGTTTTGGGTCTCTTGGTGTCTCCATCCCTGTCTCTTTCGCAGTGACTGTCCCAGAGGTCGTTTTTTGGCCACCATCTGCCAAGGTGAGATCCTGAAACTCAGAACCAGCTCCCTTGGATGCCGCGGGGGAACTGTGGACCCTCAGACTCTCCCAAGGGGAGGGCTGTGTCTCCATAGGTCCCCTAAGCATGGGGCAGGTCAACCTCGGACTCCCAGGGCAAGACTGTTTCCCCTCTGTTTCCCTGACCACCCCCTCGCCCACAGACTGTGGCCGCAGGAAGCTGCCCGTAGATCGAATTGTGGGAGGCCAGGACACCAGCTTGGGCAGGTGGCCATGGCAAGTCAGCCTGCGCTATGATGGAGCCCACCTCTGCGGGGGGTCCCTGCTCTCGGGGGACTGGGTGTTGACAGCTGCCCACTGCTTCCCAGAGTGAGTGCCCAGGTGGGAGAGGCAGTGCCCCAGAGGCCGGAGGCCATGCCCAGGCAGGCCACCAGCCTGCCCTCTTGTTTCCTGGCAGGCGGAACCGCGTCCTGTCCCGCTGGCGAGTGTTTGCCGGGGCTGTGGCCCAGGCCTCGCCCCAGGGCATGCAGCTGGGGGTGCAGGCCGTGGTCTACCATGGAGGCTATCTTCCCTTTCGGGACCCCACCAGCGAGGAGAACAGCAATGATATTGCCCTGGTCCACCTTGCCAGCCCTCTGCCCCTCACGGGTGAGTCTTGGGCGACAAGCCTCGCCTTGGGGACCCCAGAGACAGAGGAGAAAGGAGGTGGCCAGGGCTGTAGATTAAATTGATCATTCAGGTATCCAGGTAACAAGGGACTAATCCTGTGGGACCTACCAGACATTAACTGAAGGGTGGGTGTGGGCACTTTGGAAAATGCTGGAAATTTCTGAAAAAGTTAGTTTACCATTTGACCTAACAATTCCACTCCTAGGGTATCTGCCCAAGAGAAATGAAATACATGTCAACACAAACACTTGTACCTGAATGTTCATGAACTCTCTATTCACATTAGCCAAATACGCCAACAACTCAAATGTACATTATCTGACAAACGGATAAACAAATGTGGCATATTCATACAGTGGACTAACAATTGGCCATAAAAAGGGGAAAAAGTACTGATCCCTGCTGTAACATAGATGAACCTTGGCCAACTTAGCTTCAAATTCTGGCTCTGCCATTGACTTATTTTGAAACTTTGGCCATGTGGCTTGGCCTCAATTCCCTCCTCCGTACAATGGGGTAATAGATGCCCCAACCTGCCAGGACTGATGGGAGGTTAAAGGAGGTGGTGGAGGAAAGCATAGTACATGGGCAGCTCTCAGTAGATGGTGGTTCTGCTGTGATATTATAAAGGGACAGAGGAAAGGGGGCATGCTGGGGGCGCGTGGGGAGGCTGGACAGGTAGGTTTGCACCAGATGGGCAGGCCGCCAGGGGCTGGACTCTGGTCTCTCTTGCAGAGTACATTCAGCCTGTGTGCCTCCCGGCGGCTGGCCAGGCCCTGGTGGATGGCAAGATTTGTACAGTGACTGGCTGGGGCAACACGCAGTACTATGGTGAGTCCTGCACATGGCCTCTGGTGCCTCTGAGAGGGACAAGGAAAGGGCAGTCCAGTGGGGTGGATGGCGCTCAAACCTGGGTGTAGGGGTGGACGCCAGGAGGGAAGGGCGTATGCCTGCTCCCCACCTTCAGCCAGCCTTATCCACACATCCCAGGCCAGCAGGCTGCAGTGCTCCAGGAGGCCCGAGTCCCCATCATCAGCAATGATGTCTGCAATAGCCCTGACTTCTATGGGAACCAGATCAAGCCCAAGATGTTCTGTGCCGGCTACCCTGAGGGTGGGGTTGATGCCTGCCAGGTGAGGGACTGTGGGGCAGCCCCTGGCTTACCACCCCCTGGGGCTGCCTGTCTCAGGGTCAGGGGACCTCCCGGCCTCCATCCTGGGCTCCAGCCAGGGTTGCCCTCCCCTGCCAGGGCGACAGCGGTGGTCCCTTTGTGTGTGAGGACAGCATCTCTCGGACGTCACGTTGGCGGCTCTGCGGCATTGTGAGCTGGGGCACTGGCTGTGCCTTGGCCCAGAAGCCGGGCGTCTACACCAAAGTCACTGACTTCCGGGAGTGGATCTTCCAAGCCATAAAGGTGAGTTGAGCCCCGGGGAGGGAGCTGGGGTGGGAATGTGTGGGACTCTGATGAGGAGACAGATGCTTTTTGGAAACTGGCGCTCAGGCCCAGAAGAGGACATCCCAGGGAGCGGATGGGTTTCCATGGGCTTCCGGTGAAGGGAGACCAGCTGTGGGACTTTGGGGGAAGCCTTGCAGGCCTCGAAAGCCCCTAGCTGTCTTTCCCCAGACTCACTCCGAAGCCAGCGGCATGGTGACCCAGCTCTGACCTGTGGCGTCTCCTCGCTGCACGTGCCTCCAGGGCCGGAGTTGGTCTAGGTGGCTCCAGCCCCACATGGTAGGAGCCACGCTGGGCCTAGGCTGGGACATTTTTCTTCTTGGGCCCAGTCCACGGGTCGAAGGACAGCCTCCACTCAGGTCCTGTCTCCCACAGTGCTGGGCCCACTCAGTCCTGGGACCACCCACGCCTCGCCCTCCCACCCCATGTAAATATTGGTCTGTCCCCTGGGGCCTCTAGTCTGGGGCCCCCTGATGACAGGATGCCCTTTAAATAATAAAAACGGTTTTGATTAATGTGTCCTCTGAGTTTGTACATGTATGAAGCAATGAGGATATTTTTGGAAAGAGATGAATTAGGAGCTGGCACAGATCAGGCAGGAAGCGTGATTCTCTAATTCCAACTGACTGAAGCAAAAGGATGGTTCACTTAAATGGAAGTACCCTAGAGCATTTTGGCTTCAGGTACTGCTGGATCCAGCGGCTCTCAACTCTCTTTAACTGTGTATCAGCTTCATTTCCCGGTAGGCTCCTCTATAAACAGAGCTGTACCTCTACCTCCACGTCAACTCCAGGCTTCTGTGCCATGGACCAGCTTTGTAGCTCCAGTGGAAAAGAAATGCTTCTTTCCTCATAGCTCCAGCAAAAATAGTCCCAATGACCCCGAGCTCTCATTTGACAGGTTTTGGGTCACATGCTCACCTCTCAGCAAATCACTGTGCACCGGATGTGTGGCATAGGGGTGGGATCTAGGCCTTCAAGAACCATATAAGCTGAGCATGGGAGATTCCCCAAAGGGGAATGAGGGCTATTTCCAGGAGAACTGGACGTCAATGCTCAGTGAGAAAAAAACAGACATTCATCTTGGCCCAATATAGAAAAAAAGCCCTGAGCTAGGCATGGTGGTGCAGACCTGTAATCCCAGCACTCTAGGAGGCTGAGACAGGAGAATCATAAATTTGAGCACAGCCTAGGCAACTTAGCGAATTAACAATATCCTGTCTAAAAAAAAAAAGTTTGAGATGTAGCTCAATATAAGGGCCCTGGAGTTTAATCCCCAGAATTGCAAAAAAAGAAGAAGAAGAAGAAGAAGGAGAAGGAGAAGGAGAAGGAGAAGGAGAAGGAGAAGGAGAAGAAGAAGAAGAAGAAGAAGAGAGCAGAGCCCTGTAGGTTGGAGACTGAGGTGCCAGGCTTTGTGGCCACAGCCTGAGATGCTCACCCCTTCCTCCATCTGGGCTGGGGTCTCAGCTTCCCTTGGGGAGCTACCCGCCAACTCTTCTCTGGGGCTTCTGCCGATGTTCATAGTGGCCCAAATGGCCACCAGGGGGCACTGCTGCACCCACACAATGAAAAATTAAGATGTTTGCCTAATTTTGCAGAAAACCAGTTGCTCTGTGTGTGTGTGTGTGTGTGTGTGTGTGTGTGTGTGTGTGTGCGCTAAAACACATCACCCATCAACCTCAAGCTGCTAAGAAATTTCTTAAAATATAAATAGATCCGAAAAAGCACCTTTGAAAAGTTGTCACTGGCGAGTTTGGGTCCTGGTTTCAGGAGAAATGGAGATTACAGCTGAAGTACAAATTTGTAGGGAAGGAGCTTTTGTTGGAACGTAAGAGAGAAGACAGAGAAAGGACTCTATCTTGAGTGGCAGGAGGGGGTGCACTCTGATGGAGAGGATTAGGCAGGAGGCCAGCTGTGAAGGATTAGCTGAGGTGGGCCAGGATGCTGCTGATCATTATCTCAGTCCTGGCTGCAGGGTGGTAGAGAAATCCTCCTGGCCTGGGGGCAGTTCTTTTCTCAGGAAATGAGTGTCTCTGTGACAGTGTCAGTCATGTGAGGCTCTGCTTTTCCTCTCATGTCAACACAGGTTCAGGACAATAGCTGGAGATGTCTAAGCTCTGCTCCATTGAGAAGGAAGGGTCTATGGCTGGACACTGTAAAACCTAGCAATTGGAAGCTGCTATGAATCCTGAGAATTATTCTCACTACTCTTATCTTGGTGTCCCTGACTTAAAGGGGAATAGGCTATGAAAATTTAGGGCTAATCAGCTTTGCTCTACTGATTTTTCTTAAATGACCAATGTACCTATATCCAAACTTTTAAGGTAATAAAGGATACGAAAATGAATGTCAGACTTTACTTGTAGTTACTTATTGGGCATTGGTAGGCCCAAATGAAGAGGTATGAGATCCATTTTTAAGTCTCTGATTATTTCAGAAAAAAAACCAAACCACAAATCGTGCTTTTAATGAGTAACAGGTTAAGGGCCCAGGAGTTTGTCCTTTGTCCTTGCAGCGGTCTTGAACTGTCATGACCCTGTCGGAACTAGCAAACCATTCATCTGGGAAATGCTCCAATCATCAGTCCCTGGCCCCAAAGCCCTAGCAAGATTGATCCCCAGCATTGCTTTGTTGGTCAGAGCCTCCCCAGCCTGTATCTCATGTGCATAGCCCTCTCCTCCCCTTTTAATTGTCCCAAATGACTACACATGGCTGGCTCTGCTACCTATGGTATTTGGAGTATAATTTGAGGCTTGGTCCATATATTGGTTTGTTAGAAATGTATAGTTAGAGGAAGTGACTAAATTTTCCTCTGCAATAGTGAGCTGAAAAAATGTGTTATGCATGTGTTTTATGATGTTTGGGGACTCTGAGAGAATATGACCCACCCTGGGGGTCTGAACAGATATACACATGTTCTGGAAGGATGGGGTACCGAAGAGGGTACCATCTTTCCCAGGGGGATGTGAAGGGATGTGGCCCTATTCTAAGGACCTGGTGGACATTTGTGCTTGTATTAGTCCATTTTCCATTGCTATAACAAAATACCCAAGGCTGAGTACTTTATAAAGAGGCTTATTTAGCTCATCATTTTGGAGGCTGAAAATGCAAGATAGACTCCATCATTCAGCCCCAGGAGCATGTGTGGAAAGGATCACATGATTAGACAGCAAGACAGAGGCCAGGGAGGGGACAGGGCTACTCTTTATAATAACTCGGTCTCTTGGGATCCCATGAGAGCGACTTAATTTCTCCCTAGGGCAGCATCTCCATGACCCAATTATTTTCCACTAGACCTCATCTCTTAAGGGCTCTACACTTCTTAATTCTACCACACTGGGGACCAAGCTTCTAATATGCCTACCTTTGGCAGACAAACCACATGTAAACCATAGCAGAATATTAAAAGCCCATTGGCAACTGGGTGTGGTGGTGCCTGCCTTCCCAGAACTTTGGGAAACTGAGACAGGAGGATTGCAAGTTCAAGCCTAGCCTGGGCAACTTAGCAAGACCCTGTATCAAAAATGGATAGACAGATATTAAGGTTAGGGTTTGATACCCATTACTACAAAAAAGATAATCTATTGGGAAAATGCAAACATGGCGACCATTCTGGGTTCTGCTGGCGTCATCACTGTCTTGGAATGCAGGGGTTGGAGAGGTAGTGAATTACTCAACCATCATTCACTGGTTTTCTTTGCCAGGGTTCAGTGAGCCTCAGTTTTCCCTCCAGCTCCCATCAACTCTGCTATCCACTGCCAAAGAGCCATGAAGATAGAAAAACTAGAATAATCTCAAGGCTGCTTTGAGGTTCTACTGGGGTCTTGGCCTCCAAAAGGGTGAATATTAAAACTCTTTCACATCATTGCTGGGCCTCTCTGAGTCAGACATATTGATCTGTCTGTGGAGGGAATGTAACTGCATCAGGGACACGAGCAAGGTTTGGCATTCATATTTAGCATTTGTATCTGACAACTGCCTTTCCAATATAGAAAAGCCTTGTGGATAGAACTTGGAATGGAAAGCTCTGTATATGGTTTATATGCTGCTATCTCACAGTTGAGTTGCAGGAGAAATGGATCATTACCCTTCCATGGTAGAGATTTCAGGTAGAAGCACTGCTGAGATTAACCCTGATTATGAAAGCCATTAATTTTGTATTGAGAAATAGTTGTTGTGAATGTTTCAATAAAGGTATAACTATGGATTGTAGTCTGTACAGAAAGGAATGCTGTTTCAATAATGCAGTTACTTATGGAGACACCACAAAGAACTAGGGCTAGAGGTCCCATTTGACCCAGCTATTCCCCTGCTGGGTATCTTCCCCAAAGAATTAAAAGAATCATACCACAGCGATGTATGTGCACCCATGTTTATAGCAGCACAGTTTGTAATAGCTAAAGCTTGGAAACAGCCCAAGTGCCTATCAACTGGAAACTGGATAAAGAAGATGTGGTTTTTTTATAAAATGGAGTATGACTCAACCATAACTAGAGACATTTATAGCTAAATGGATGCATATTGAGGCCATACTCCTAAGTGAAATAAATAGAACACACATGTGTAAATACTGAATAGTTTCTCTAGTGTGAGAAACTGAAAGCATAAATAAGGATTAAGATGAATAATTGATAATTTGAAATAGGAAGAAAAGGTCCAAAGGGGTAGGGGTGGTGGGAGGGGAAGGAGAGAGGGAAGAAGGGAAAGGAAAAATTATGAGAAAAGAAAAAAATGGAAATGAAGCCTATGTAAATAGGGAAGGGTGGAGGGGGTGAAGGGTGGGGAGGTGATTGGGGAGAAAGTAAGAACCAAGATACATCATGTACAGGTACAAGCACCCAATGATAAATGTAAATGTACTGTATACTTAAAATGTACCAATAAAAAGAATTTAAGAAAAAAAATAATGCAGTTACTGAATGAGCCACTATCCTGGCTCTATGGCTGCAAAACAAATCACCTTAAACCTGGTGGTGTAAAATAACCAAACTCTATTAGGTTCATGGATTCTGTGGGTCTGAAAGTTGAAGAAGGAGTGGAGGGAAAGCTTGTCTCTGCTCCATGATGTCCAGGTCCTAAGCTTGGAAACATAATGAGTAGAGTGACTTGTTGAGCAGAGACCAGACCTTTTATCATAAATCTCTGCCTGGCCTAGAAGGCTCAAAGGCCGGGTGCCACTGGGACTCCAATCCTTCTATCCAAGAGACTTGGCTTCCTCCCATCATGGCTGCCTCTGGACCTCTGAGCTTCTCACAACGTGGCCCAGGGCTCTAGAGCGAGCAGCAGCCTCTGACTTTTTTTTTTTTCAGTACTGGGGTTTGTACTCAGGACCTTGGGCTTGCGAGGCAGGCATGGCACCACTGAGCTAAATCCTTGACCCAGCCTCTGCCTTTTATACCCCAGCCTCCCTTTTGTTTGACTCCATCAGGTGACACAGTCACCAGCCTGCCAGGCTGGGGACAGAGACCCCACTTTTCAGTGGGAGGCACATCCAAAACTTCAGGGCTAATTCTAAGATCTGCCACAGTCACAGATTGTAGGAGCAGGCTGGCCTCCAGCAAAGCAGAGAATGATACCTTGCTAAAGGCCAACTTGAGAAACAGATTTATCTGCTAGGGTTGTGGATAATGAAATAGTGACAGTAATAACTTTCCAATTTGTTTGTACATTTCAGAGGTTCATTCTAAGATGGGAATGTTCAGCTTTGGGCAAATCTGGAGTTTAGCACTCAGTCAGCATTTGGCCACAGCCCTATTTGTGGCACCCTAAGTACTATTTTTAATCGGTAAATATAACGGAAACTATTTTGAATACTTCCTATGTGGCAGCGACTGTACAGGAGCTTTCTGTATATATTCCCCCAAATTCAGGGTGCTTTCTTTTTGGGGGGTGGGTGAGGTGGGGATTGAACTCAAGGCCTTCTCACCAAGCTACATCCCCAGCCCTTTATTTACTTATTTATTTATTTTGAGACAGGGTCTTGCTAGGTTGCTAAGTTGCCTAGGCTGGATTGAAACTTTCAATCCTCCTGCCTCAATCTCCCAGAGTATTGGATTACAAAAATTTAGGTGTTTGAAGGTGGCTGCCTTAATTTTTGCTATTCATTAATTCATTCATTTGATTCATATTTTTTAACCTATTATATGCTGCCTGGAGTACTGCCTTTGGGAGGCCACTTTGAGGACAGAGTCCCTGCTGCCTAACTCTGAGCCTGCTCTGTGCAGGCAGCTCCATGAATCTCTACAGAACCGAGCCCTGACCTGCTCCCCATGCACTTCTCAGGCCAGTCTCTCCTGCACTATGTCAGTACTAGCACCCAGCACCAGACTCAAACACCCAAGGACAAGTTTCTATGGCAGTATCCCCACCATCCCCTGCAATGCCCGCGTTGGGCCCTGAGCTGGCCTGCTGCTGTTCATCTCCCCAGGTCCACATCTTGGCCTCCCCTTCACACTTGTTCAGCTCCCAGGAGGCTGTGAATTAATCTTTAATCAGCAGGAAGGAGAACTGGCCAGGTTCCCAGGAGGACGGTCGCTCTAGTCAACCACTTTCCATCAGCCCCTTTGCTAAGCCAAGAAGTGCTGCAGTTTCCCCATCTACAGATGCTTCATCTCCCGAAGGGCTCTGCTAATGGGGGGTGGAGCTCCTGGGGGGCCCTAGGTGCCTATGGGAAAGCCCCATCTGCCTCCTCCCTTCCTCCTGCCCCTCCTCTTGCTCCCAGGCCTGCCCAGCCTCAGTCAGACCAACGGAAACCAGGATCCCTGGCAGCCTCCTGGCCCCTGCAAGCAGGACTGGACTGGGGGAGCAGAGTTAAGTCCCACCCTTGCCACCCAGTACCTGGAGCCACGAGGAGGATGCTCTGGCTCTGTGGCGGGCTGTGGTAGGTGGGGTGGGCCTTGGCTGACGCCTCCTCTCAGGCCTGCAGAAGCAAGCTACTTGGAATGAGGACAGCAGAGGTCATGCTTCTAAACCTAGAGGGGGGACAGAGATTCTGGGGCCTGTTAGGAGACCCCCTAAAGGGACCTGACCCCCTCAGGGGATCTGACCGTGCACGAGGGACTGAGGGGACCTGGCCCTTCCCTGGAGAGCCAGAGGGTACACAGCCGACTTTGGGTGTGAAAGGGATGCAGGTAGGGCAGGAGGAGCCTCAGTGGTCTTGGTGTCCCCAGCTTCAGTCCCGTAACCCTGTGGGCTGCAGCATGGGGACAAGGCCCTCCCTGTGGGGACAACAGCTTCTCTAAGAGCTGCAGCTGCTGGAGCCTTTTACTCTCTGTGGGGTCACACACAGTACTGCCTATGTGAATTGCTGACCCCAGGGCCCACCAAATCTAAGCCTCAGCTTCCCCCATGCTGCTCCCAGACCTGTACCCCTGCTTATGGCCACGTGGGATGGAATTCCCTTTCATGGGACCCTTGGCCCCCAGATGAGGAAAGGACCGGCAGCGAAGACCTGGGCTGAGAGTGTGTGGACCAGCCTCCAAGGAAGATGAGCTCTGATTCCTGGATAAATGGAAAACATCATGGGGCAGAGAAATGGAGAGAGAAGAGGAAGAGGGAGAGATTAAAAAAGGGGGGGGAGAACACTTGAAGTCCCAGCATTCTGGGAGGCTGAGGCAGGAAGATAGCAAGTTTGAACCCAGCCTGTGAAACTTACTGACTTAGCGAGATCCTGTCTCAAAATAAAAAATAAAAAAGGCCCCAGATAGAGGTCACTGCGAAGGCCCTGGGTTCAATCCTTGGCACCGGGGGAAGGGGGATAGGGAGAGACAGAAAGAAGGAGAGACAGGAAAACAGACAGCGAGGGAGAGAAAATGGGTGATAGGAAGAGAGGAAGGGATACAGACAGGGAGAAAGACAGGGAAACCTAGGGAAGGAGATGGAGAGAAAGCCAGCAGGAGGAAGACAGTCAGACGAAGAGGGAGAGATGGGGCAGAAAAAGAGAAAGAGAGAAATGGGGACAGAAGAAATATGATAGAGAGGCTTCCATTGGCTCTGCTGGAGGTGGCCTTGGGCAGGGGACTCAGGACAGACCAGAAGCAGCCAGCTCCATGGGGCAGATGGAGCCCAGCTTCGAAGCCAGCCACAAGGGGGCATCATGTACTCCTGGCCTGCCCAGGACTCACGGCTCCCTGCCCTCAGCCCCATTGGTGAACGCCTTCCAGCTGGTGCTGGCTGTGGGCAATGATACTGCTTGTTCCTCTATGCCAACATCGAGTGGCCATGGGTGTGGCCAGGAGACCCCTTGGTGGCCTTGGGGGCTGAGGGCATCGCAGCCCAGGTGGGTGGGGAACCCATGAAGGCTGACCTTTGAGCCTTCAGGAAGGGTGGGAGCTGGCCTGGCTGACCCTGACCTGAACCACCCAGGTGGGCTTCAACAGTGGCCACCAGGGGGCTCCTTCTCCATCCCTGGCTCCAGGATCCTTAGCACCCTGCGTGTGGCAGACCCCAGCAGTGTGGCATCTTGGGTGCCAGGGGTTCCTCTGGACATCTGTGCAGTCCTTAATGGCTGTGCCACCACGGTGAGGTGTTGGGGGCCTTGTCCTGAACTGCTTGCTCCCACGTCCCAGTCCACAGACTCCAGCCTTTCCTTCTCCAGGACCATTCCATCCTTAGATCCCAGCCCCTCTTTGTTCAGGCTCCAGACACCTCCACCCCACCCCCACTCTCCACAGCCCAGTTCCTGCCCTTTGGTTCCTCTTTCTGGAGCAGCAGCACCTGCAGCCACAGGTGCCACTGTGAGCAGGAAGGCCAGGCCAGTGCTGGCCAGAGGGCTGCCGGTGGGCTAGCAGTGCACCTGTAGGCCCCTTCCCACGCTGCTGGGCCTCTCATGGCCCCTTCTGCCACCTGGCCCCCCAGGGCCACCTTCATACACTCTCCAGTGACAACTGTGGCTCCAGACCCGCCACTTCCTCCTGGCCCTGCTTCCTGGCATCTAAGTGGAGGTGGAGCTGAGCAAGGGAGCCCTGGTGTCAGAGGCCTGGTCCACAGCCAGAGCATGATGGTGAGATCAGATGATCCAACAGGATGTGTGGTGGTGAGTGAGGCCGGAAGCCGGGCCAGAGGACAGAGCTGGGGCAGGCACACTGAGATGGGTGGGCACAGAATCCTTCAGCCCACGGGCAGACAGAAAGAACAACAGGCAAGGAGACAGATAAGAAGACAGTTCATCAGACAGAGGACAGGCAGACAGGAGGGTTGGGCAGAGGGACAGGCAGAGGGTCAGAGATTGAACCACTTGAGATGACTGGAACAAAGGCAGGGAGAGAGAGGGACAGATGGGCAAAGGGTGGGCAGATGGCAGACCACTGGGATTGGCCAAGGCAGATAAGGTAGGCCATGTGACCAGACTTGGTCACAGGTAGATACACCACCCCGGCCTGGGCAGTGCAGCCCTCCTGGGCCTTGCTCCCCCCACCCTTTCTGTTATAAAACCCAGCTTGTGCCTTCCACCCTCAAGTTTCATGACTGCAGCTCCCAGGTGACCTCAGTGGCAACCCAATCTACTGCCCCTGCTGCTCTGTCCACATCCCTTCCTTTCTGGGATTTCAGGCTCCCTCTTCTGCCTATTCCTTTCCCTTATGCCCGCCACCCCACCCCCACTAATCCAGAGACCCCCCCACCTCCACGGGCCTCAGTTCCACAGCCGCACAGAGCTGGTCTCTGTTACACCTCTGACTGTCGGAGGCCAGTCAATCCTCCGATCTGCCTAGAAAGGGGATGGTGAGAGCTAAAGGAAGACAATAGAAACATAATCTCATAATACACAAGGGGCTGGGAGGTCAGTGCCTCAGAGTGGGCAAAGACAAAAGACACTCCAAACTAGCCGTTATTTATTGGGTACACACAATAATTGGAGGGAGCATTACTACTTGGCTCTCAAAGAACCAGGATGTCTTCAGCTGATGTACTCTTGCCCTTGAGGGTCCCAGCATCACAGGACCTTTGAGGCCTCAGCTGTGACCAGAGGCACATGGAGTTGTGTTTCCACATGCCATAACCAGCTCAGGGGCAAGAAGACTAGACAGCCCTAATCCTAATTTAATTATGAAAGGATTTTTCCCCTAAGATTATGTAGAATGGCTCTCTGCATACGATGGTGAACTTGACCTGCCATCTTACCAACTCCCCGCACTTCCACTGGCCTCCTCCCCTGTGGCCTGTTCACACCTTCTCTGCTCTCAGCCAGACCTCTTGTCCCTGCCTCACTCACAGCTGATGACGGCTCTCACCTCCCTTTCACTAGGCAAACAGCCGCGGATGGCCGTGAGCTCTAACGCCTCTGCCTCCCAGGCTGCTGTGATGTGCGCAGCTCTGCTCCTCCCAGGCTGTGGCCACCCCTGTGACTGTTCCTGAATCTCCCCTGAAACTCTTTCTGCTCTGGGTCCCTCTGTGTCAGGGCTTATCAAAGGGTGGCCCCCTGACCAGCAGCATCACCAGGAAACTCGTTGAAAGACACATTCTTGGGTCCTTCCCCCAACTACCACTCTGGGAGAGCCCTGTAGCCCTTCTGAGGACTCTCACGCACACTCAAATTTTTGTGTTTTGTTTCATTTTCCACTATTGGGAATTGAACTCCGGGCCTCTGAACTCAGAGCCCTGACTCTCTTTTATTTTTAATTTTGAGACAGGTTCTCTCTAAGTCACTAAGTTTTCCAGGTCAGGCTTGAACTTGGAATCCTCCTGCCTCAGCCTCCCAGAGTGCTGGGATTAGACCACACCCAGTGAATATGCTATTTTCTACTGGCTCCTTTCACATTTCAACAGACTGTGATTTGTCCCAACTTAAAACACTTTCCCGTGGATCCCTCACTCCCACCTGGCTGTTGCCCCACTGCTCAGACACCCTGTAGAGCAAACCGCAAAAATACTGCTGTCAGACTGATTTCCCTCTTCTTCTCTTTCAAATCCTCTTCAGTCAGGATTTTGTCCACCTGCCATTTCAAGCCACCAAAACTTCTTGATGAGGTCTCCTCAATTCAGTAGCCCATCCTCAGCCACAGCCTGCTTGACCATTGGTAGCTTTTGATTTAACCTGGTCCCCCCACCTCTTCCCTGCAGCACCTTCTCCCCCATACTCCAGGACCTCTTGCTTCTTGGTTTCCCTGCCACCCCTCACCCCCAGAAGTGTCTCCACATCAGCCCCAGCCTAATGGCTCTGAACACCAGTGTGCCCAGGCTTGGCCTGCTCTCCTCTTCCTCACCTTCTGTCCTGCCTTTGGGAATCTCATCCAGGTTTTCTGCTATAAATGCCCCATGGGCAGCTGGGAATGGTGGCGTGGGGCTATAATCCCAGCATTCTGGGAGGCTGAGGCAGGAGGATTGCAAGTTCGAGCCCAGCCTGGGCAATTTAGCAGGACTATGATTCCAAATACAAAATAAAAAGGATTGGGGGTGTAGCTCAGTGTGAAGGCCCTGGGTTTAATCTCCAGTATGGGAAAAAAAAGCCCCCATAGTCTCCCCCCTCCCCTTAGGAGTTTCACTCATAACTGGGACCTTACACACCCTTTTTCCTGACCCATGTGTTTCTATCCCAAATGCCCCTCACTGGACACCTCCCCTGTCTCCACCTAACCCTGTGCCGGGGTCCCCTGACTCAAGCATAGTATCCTGTAACTACAGTTGACTCCCTCTGTCCCTCTCCAGCCACCCACCTGGCCATGGAAACAGGCCCTAACTGTGGGTCCCAGATGAGCACAGGGTACCAGAGCTGAGGTCCTCTCCCCAGGGGCCTGTGAGGGACTTGACACCTCTGGCACGTCCCAGCTGGAGCCCGGGCCATTCCAAGCCACCCCGTAGGTAGGAATGCCCAGCCCACCTGTGGGCCAGGTATGCAGCCCCTGAGGCCTGTGGGTGGCTCTTGGACCCTCCTGGTGGGCCAGTTCCTCAACAGCTCTGTTGAGGAGATGTGTGCTGACCAAGGAAACTGTCCTTCCTGTCAGGCTCTGATGACCTCTGCCTGGGCCTGTCAAGCTATTGACATCCCTGTGGCCCCTGGTGTGGCCCTGGCTCCTGTGGTGAGCTGGAGGGAGATAGCACAAAGGTGGCCGGGAGGTGGGTCCTAGACCCCTGCAAACAGGTGCACAGTCTGTGAATTGCACAAAAACACACAATCCTACCTGAGGTCCAAGTGGACAAAGCCCTCTTCTGGGAGACGTGGGGTTCTCAAGAAAATATGGCCCAGGGGGTCTGAGAGGCCATAATCCTGCCCAGAATCCTGGGAGTCCAGTTCTGACCTGGTAGCAGGTGTCTCTAAGTCAAATGCTTGGTGCTGGTCTCCTTCTCTCTCTCTCTCTCTCTCTCTCTCTCTCTCTCTCTCTCTTCTCTCTCCTTGCTCTAGAACAGCCACTAGGAAGCATGTGCTGATATCTGCATAAGGAAGTGCCTCTGGCCAGTCTGTGTACCACAGGCCACGTGTCCAGCGCTTGGGCCTCAGTGTACTCTGCCTCTGCAGCTGCCCCTGGCAGGGCCACGTCTTGCCCTTGGGGGCGACTGACACTAGCTGTGGGAGGGCAAGGAAGTGGGGTGCTGCCTCACTCAGCGCAGCCTGGTGTGGACCGGGCATTGTGCCTTCTGCATGCTGGGGCCTGGCACTGTGGAGCCCAGGAATCAGCAGCTCGGTGTCAGGTGGCCCCCATACCCGCAGTTTCAACCATGCTGCCTCAAGGCACAGGGGACTTGGTGCTTTGTGCTGAGCCCTGGGGCACCGGCCCTTAGATATAGTGCATAATGAGTATCTCAGCCCTGTGGCCAGAGTGACCAGGGCTGGGTGTATCAGGATGACATCCATGGGGTGACACTCATGATGGAGGCCAAGGACCAGGTCCATATGGAGGACTCTGTGCCATCAAGGTGGGTGGGGGGCTGCTTTTGGCAGATCCTGGGTGAGGCACTGGGGAGCTATGCCCAGCAGTGCCAGCACCATGGCACCCCTGTGCCGCCCTTGGAGACACCTGGTAGCCTGCAGTGAGCGGCAACCTTGTGCACTCCCTTCCCCTACACACGGGCCAGCGTCCCTCTGCTTGCTGGTTACAGAAAGCCACATCGGTCATTGTGTTGGCTTGCATAAATAACTAAGGCTCTGAGTGGATATTTCAGGCCCAGATCAATCAGGCACTCAGTGTCACCAACCCTGCCTTGGTTTCTCCAAGACACCTCCTACCAAAGTGGCTCCACATCCAGATGATTCTCCTTTGACCCATCTGGCAGCCACTCAGGTTTCTGCTCAGCAGGAAAGAGCCCTGCGTGTCCTGGCAGCTCCAGTGGAAGGTCACCGTGTCTCAGTGGCACTGATTGGCTGCTTCCTGAATCAGTTGTGTGGCCAGGGCAAGAGGGTTCTCCAGTTAGCTTCAGCCTGGCCCTAGGCTCTGCCCCTGGGGATCGCCCAGCTGACATTGAGATGAGGTTAGCAGTAGCAATGGGTACTGGCTGGTGCCAGAGGACAAATATCCACTTCCCCTGCCTTTGCCTTGCCACCAGCCAATCTTCCTCAAGAGCACTGAGCAGTCATCCAAACAGATTTTTTTTTTTTTGAGACAGGGTCTGACTATGTAATTCAGGCCAACCTCAGCCTCGAAAGTGCTGAGATTATAGGCATGTGCTACCACACCCGGCTATCCAAACAGTTTTTTTGAGGGAGGCCCACAGTGTGAAGTGCATTAAGTCTGAGGACCCAAATGTGTTCATTTTCTGTTGCTGCTGTAACAAATTGCCAGGATCTCTGCAGCTTAGAGTAACCCATGCTTCTCACGGTTCAGTTCTGCAGGGCGGAGGTCTAACCCAGTTCTCAGTGGGTCAACAGCAACGTGTCAGCAGGCCTGGCTTCCTTTCTGACAGCTGGGGAGGGTCATTTCCTTGCTGAGCAGATGGCTGGCCATATCCATTTCCCGGTGGTTAGAGGACTAAGGTCCGCATCTCTTTGCTGACTGTAGGCTAGGAGCTGTCCTCAGCTTCCACAGTCCTTGGCTTGTGGTCCCTTCCCTCAGCTTCAAAGCCACTCACTGCAGATGAGTCCTCCTCACACTGTCAGTCTCTCCTTCCTCTTGCTGACAGATTCTTCTGCCTCCTTCTTCCCCTTTCAGGAGCTCCTGTGATTCCACAGGCCCTACCTGGACAATGCAGAACAGTCTCTCCCATCTCCAGGTCTGTGGCATTAATCACATCTGCAAAGTCTCTCTTGCCCACAGCAGGACAGTTTCACGGGAGCCGAGATTGGGCTGTGGACATCTCTGGGTGAGCTGCTTGTTACTCAATCTATGCACACACAGAGTACAAAGTGTCCCCAGCCAGGGCTGTGCACTTGAATACTTTCCATTGCATTCTTTTCCATCCTCTTACTTTTACAATGCAACGAATGCCCTCACTTGCCTGTAACGTTGAGGATGGGACCACAGAGCCCAAAGTCAGGCTGCCTTGGTTAGAATCCCAGCACCACCACTTTCTAGCTGTGTGCTCTGTGTTCGGTTTCCCTTTCAACATAAGAACAAGAAGGATAATAGTATCTACTTTGTGGAGTTGTGAGAATCCAAGAAATTAACAGTTCTTGGCAAGACAGTGAATGTTATAACTAAGTATTGACTCTTGTTAAATTTCAACCTTCACATCAGGGAAAGATGCTGTTTGCATCACTCTGTCCCCCAGGTCAGAGCCACAAGATTCTGCAAGATTCTGGTGACAGACCTTGCCCCAGACCCCTGAGTTAGCCTGTCCTGGAAAGTCCTGGGGCTAGCCCAGCCCTCCCCGATCCAGCAGGCAGCCGAGATGAGGCCCACTCCACCTTCCCACCCCGTTGGGGTGAATGTGACAAGTTCACAGATGAGGAGCGGGCACCAAGGCACAGGAGAAAAGGGTGTGGCCTAATAGCACATGGCAGGGAGGGGTCACGCAGGGCCTGACCTTGCACTGGGTGAGGCTGGGGACACAGCGGTGACTGAGAAAGGCCCAAACAGTCCCCAGGGGCCTACACTGCACTGGGGTGGGCCAAGCTGTCCTCAGACCGTGACAATACAGGGCTCTGCTGGGAAGTCAGGCTGGTGCCGGGGGATCAGAGGAGGGAAGTGTCGGGGTGGGCTGGGGCAGAGGAGGTGTCAGCCCAGCCTGGGCAGTCAGGGAAAGCTTCCGGAGATGGGGACCTTGGAACAGAAGCCTAAGCAACAAATCAAAGTTGACGGGCAAAAGTGGAGAGGAGAAACTGTCCCAGAGGAAGGGACAATGTCTTCAGAAGCCCAGAGGCTTCAGGCTCTGGGGCAGATTAGAGAGAGATGAGGCCCAGGTGGAGACCACACGTCACTGAGGGGTAGGCAGGGAGTAAGAACTGTGTCCAAAGGACGTGGAGCCCCCAACTGCTCCATTCCACAGCCAGTGAGTCCTTTCGAAGGCACCTGCCAGAACAGGAAGCAAGCTCAGCCTCCCTCAGACAACACCCCCTTTGTTGGACAGCGGCAGCCCCTGCAGATGCTAGTGGCCAAGGGAATGATCTGAAGCTGGCTGGACTGGGGCTCTGCCCTACCGGAAGCACCTCTCCCCACAAAGCCAGAGACACCCCCAGAGTCAGTGCTTGCTTCCCCATGACAGTGACTCACTGATCACCTGGGGAACACCAGCAGTAGCCTATGCACCAAAGGCAGGGGAGTGACCAAAACACAAGACTTCCTACCCTGGTGGTGCTGGCATTTGAATAGAGAAAACAAAGGACACAGTACGAGTAAGCCAGGCTTGGTGGTTTTTTCTTTGTCGGTACAGGGATCAAACTCAGGAGGCAGGCCACTGAGCTAAATCCCCAGCCCCTCAGGCCCAGTGGTGCACATCGTAATTTAAGTACTCTAGAGGCTGAGGCAGGAGTTCGAGTCCAGTCTGGCAATTTAGCACTCAGTGAGACCCTGTCTCAAAATTTAAAAATATTAAAAAAGGATTGGGCTTAGAGCAAAGGCTGTGGGTTCAATCCCTAGCAACACACACACACACACACACACACACATACACACACACACACGTAACTACAGAGGTTAGACAGTGTGTCAGGAAGCTGTGGCACATGGGACAGGGGTCCTGGGGAATGGGTGTGTAGTGTCAAATAGTGGGGTTGAGGCTGGCTGGGCACAAGGAGGCTCCATGGAAAAAAACTGAAGGAGGTTTGGGAGCGATGTAGGTGGAGGAAGGTGTTCTTGACAGCAGGACCCCAAGAACGGGGCTTTCCCTTTCTCCAGGATTCTCGGCGCCCCAATTAAGATGAACAAATTCCCATGGCTGACATGGCTAAGGTCAAGGGGGAGGAATCAGGGCCCACTGTTAACAGCCCCAACCCCCCAAACCCTAATTAGCTGTAACGAATACAGCCAGCCCTTCCAATGATTCCCTGCTTTGGGTCCCTTTCCCAGTTTTGCTCCCTCATTTTTTCCCAGACTGACAAATGGTGGTGGCAGTAACCAGCAGCAGGCTGTGTCAACTGTTGGCATCCGGCATTATGTGGTGTCATCAGGTGACATCAGGACAGCTAGCAGAGCTGTACTTTGCCGATTCATGATTTCCACCTAAATAGAGTAAAGAACCCTCCACTGATTGGCAACACCCTGATTTGTGAATCCCCCGAAGCTGGAGGTGGGGAGGCCCCGATACCACTGAGTTACTGTACCTGGTACAGGGCCTTTACAAGCCAAAGTCAGAGCTCATGAGGCTCCTGATTAAAGGTACCCATGGATTCCCACTGCTGCTGGAATGAAAGTTTACCTTCACACCTCTACCCGGAGACCCTCTTGGCTGCCTACCCCTGCTCTTCACCCTCTCCAACTCACTCACTCTAGCTGTGCTGGCCTCTGCAGCTCCTGGAATGCAGCAGACTCATTCTGACCACAGGGCCTTTCCCTTTGCTGTTGCCTCTGCTTGGAGAGATTTTTTTCACTTATCATATGATTGACCTCTTCTCTCTCAGGATGGGCTCTAATGTTACTTCTGCAGGGAGGTCTCCCTGACCACTGTACTCAGAGCAGCCCACAGAGCTCAGTCACTCTTTGTCACTCAACCCAGTTCCTCAATCTGAAATTATCTTTGTTTATTACTGGTCCGTGGCCAGCATCCCTTCTAGAACAGGATTGGTGTCCTTTTGTTCTGAAGGACCCAATAACACATGGTTTAGTTTTCCAAGCACACTGCAGAAACCGCTCAACTCTTCTATTGTCACAGAAGCGTCCAGAGACAATAGATAAGCAAATGAGCTGGATTACATAAAAATGTTATTTATGGACACCAAAATTTGAATTTTACATAATTTTCATGCTTCACAAACTATTTTTCGTCTTCTGATTTTTCCCCCCATGCATTTAAACATGTAAAAGCTGTTCTTAGATTGCAGGCTGTACAAAAACATCACGGTAGGCCAGACTTGGTTCAAAGGAAGTAGCTTTGGCAATCTCTGATCTAGATTATCTGCTCTATGAGGTCAGGGGTTTCTGACTGTCTTGTCATTGCTGTTACCCCAGTCCCTAAAACACTCCTGGCATGTAGGATGTGCTCAGTTAAGACTGAGCAAATCAATGCACGGAGACAGGATTCAAAACATGGGATAGAGGGTACAGGGGAATGAATCCGGAGCCTTTGCACTGAGCTGTATCCCATCACTATTTCACTTTTTATTTTGAGACAGGGTCTCACTAAGTTGCCTACAGTGGACTAGAATTTGTGATCCTCCTGCCTCAGTCTCCTAGAGTGCTGGGATTCCAGGTATGACCCACCATGCCCAGCTGCATTTGTTTATCCAACATATTTTCATCAAGGCTGGGGCTGGGGAGACAGCAGGGAACAGGATTGGGTCTTAGGGCAGTGATATGACATCTGTTCAGACAATGATGTGGGTTCCTCAGAGCTGGCCTGTCCTCCACAGCCACTATGAGCTCCGCAGCCTCTCCTGTTCCAGCTCCAGCTGGCCCTGTGCAACAGCTGCCTGAGGGTTGCTGGCCTGCCCAAGAGGGCCGTGGATGTGTCTCAGGCTTTGTGCTCAGCAGCACTGACTGCATGGCCCCCTCCCCTCTCAGTGAGGCTGCTCCTTAGGGCCAGGTAGCGCACAGCCAGGGAGGCCTTCTGGGCTGGGGAGCATGGTGAGCAGTTCTGTTGCTGTGAGCCTTCCAGCTACACTATGCACCACTCCCTGGCCTCCCATCAGCCTGGACGGAGATGCAGGACCCTCCAGGGCATCTCCAGGTCCATCCACTCTCCGCTGACACCTGCCAGGCACCCGGGCACTGGCATATTATCACCTGTGATAGGAGGCCCACTGAGTCTCCAGGCACCTGGGTGTCTGCCTTTGCCAAGTCTTCTGACTCTGCTGGCTCCTTGCCCTTTTTCCTGGTGGAGCTGGGGCAGCAGAACAAGTCCAGCAGCTCCCAGGTTCTTATTTGGCAGATGTCTGTCCTAATGGGACCCAGGCCCACCTGTGGAGGGACAGCCTAGGTGCAACTCAGGTAAGCACGTAGCTTTTAGGGGCACGGAGAGTCCAGGAATCGCAGCCTCTTAGACAAAGCCACAGCCCTAGGGGAAAATTTGACTTTCTAGTATTTTCACATTTTTGGTTTTTTGAGACAGGGTCTCACTATGTAGTCCAGGCTGGCCTCAAACTTGTGGTGATCCTCCTGTCTCAGCCTCCTGAGTGCTGGGATTACAGATATACGCCATCACTCCTGGCATATTTTCACATTTTAACCTTTATTTTCTGATTATACATGTGTGGTAGGTTAACTAACAGTCAGCTTGGAATGCCCAGTTGAACTGAGTCAGCGTGGTTCTGGGCATAGAAGACCCAGCTGAGAATTGTTGCCAACCAATGGCATAAAAGGAGAACTGGAGAGGAAGACTGTTTGTGTGCTGTTGATTTTCCTGGAGAGGCTTGCCGCAGCTGGTTTTCCTGATAGAGCTTGGCTGTCCTCATTGGAGGAGGAGCTTGAATCCTTGCTGTCGCTGGGAATGGCTGCTATTCTAGTCAAGGGAGCTCTGGTCTTTGCCTTAAGTGTCACTTCCTGGCTCCAGTGCAGATCCCTCAGCCTGGTGGGACAAATCCTTCACCTTGCTGGTGCAGGCTTTCTAGCTTTCACCACTGGCCTCTGGCTTCTGCCAGTGAAGATCCTCTATATGGACAAGTGTGAGACATTGCCTTGGACTCTAGGCCTCTGGCTGGACTTGAACGGGACATTGTCGTGGGACCCAGGGCCTCGGGTGGATTCTTCGGGTCTCTAGCATGTGGACAGATCTCTTGCATTCCTCTGCTTTTGACTTTTTGTGTGAATATTATAAAATAATTCTGTAAATTATGTGTCCTGTATTAAATCTATTCCCTTGCAAACCCTGACTACAACAACATATTTTTCTGTTTCTATCCCTCAGACGTCCTCAGGTTAAAATAACAAACACCCTAAAGGGTGTTGGTCTAAAGGCCAACTTGAGTGAAAAAGGAATTTATTGGTGTACATAGTTGAAACAAAACCTACACATCCCTGGATCCAAGAGGTGGATCCAAGTGCTGGAATAACATGTCTGGAACCTGCCTCACTTCTGGGTTCTGTTTGCCCTCCTTCAGGTGTGTCCTACACCATCTTGTGAGGACAAAGATGGCTGCCATTTAGCAAATGCCTCTGGAGGAAGAGATCACTTCCTGAAGAGTCCCAAGGCTGTCCCTCACTGGACCAGCTTGGTTCATGTTGTTACTGGAGTTTTAGGGTAAAAGCCTTGGCTCTGGGGTCCCCAGCGGCTCAGCCTCTTGTACCAAAATAGTAATCAAGGCGACAGGCAGTGATGAAGGCCAGGAAAGGAGCTTTCATCAGCAGGGTCATTCTGGGAAGCACAGACAGAGACCCAAGATCTGTCTTAGAGGGGCTGACAGAGCACTGGGGTTGTGTACAAAAGGGCAACAAAGACAAAGGCTGGGGTTCACATAGCTGGCAGCTTCTGTGACCCTGGTCCAGTCGGGTCTGGTTGATCGGTATCTCAGGATGGTTTTGTGAGGTGGCTCTGGAGAAGTCCCTCTGGCTGGAGAGGGCAATCTGGTTCCCGTGAGATGATCATTCCTGCTTGAGGAGAGGGTCACCTTATCTTGGCTGGTCGGCAAGGCTCTGCTTTTCCTGGAATCCGAGATGACTGCTGGCTTAGGACAAGGACTGGAGATTTCTAGCCATCACTCCACAGGGTCTGGAACAGGACATTGTCAAAACTAGCAAGCGGAGTCCCTGAAAATCCTGAAAATGCCTTAGTTACTCTTATCTTGGTGTCCTTGGTTTTGGTACCAGGGATCGAAGTTGGGACCTTGCACTTGCGAGGCAGGCAGCGGAACCGCTGAGCTAAATCCCTGCCCCTGTCCTTGATTTTGAAGGAAGATGAGATAGGTTAGGTAAATGTAGGGCTTACAAACTTTTATTACTAGTTTTTAGACAAATGTTTCTTAAGTGATTAACATGTCTATGTGCAGAGCTAAGCACAGATCTGACCCAAAGTTTTAAAGTAATAAAAGAGATGGTTATAACATGCAGGTCGAGATGCTGAGCTTCATATCACTTGTAGTTTTCCATGGGCACCTGCAGCCTCATCTCTATGTCCTTGTTATAAGGCAACCATCCTCAAGATCTTGCTGAGGATGCTGCTTCTGGGTCATATGCTGGGAATGACTGTGGGCTTAACTTCCTATGATCCACATGCAGAATTTGCAGGGATAGATTCTGAAGGGCATCCTGAGAAAGGAGAAATGAATGCTGAGCAGGATAAAGCAAAGGATTCTCACTATAATAGTTTTGTCTTTGCCCCTTCATTTAAATGTTTTTTACATGTATTTGAGCACCTACTTCTTGTGGAGCAACATTGAACCAAGTGAATATGGTCCAGATCCCCAGGGCCTTCTTTTGTCTGCTCCTTTGCTGAATGGCAAGGCAGCTGCCCTCTCTGAAGGCTTGAAGAGGGCAGACTTGTCTCAAGGGGAATGGCCTCTTATTCAGGCTAAGGTTGGCCTTTGGTCTGTGGCTCAGCATGGAGCTCACCTAAAGTCTCACCCTCACCCTGCCCCGGCCCTGTGAGGGTCACACTCCCAGGCTCTGCAGCAACTTCAAGGGCAGCCCCAGTGATGATGAAGAGCCCACATCACCTGGGAAAGAAAGAGCAAGGCATGTGGCACTGCCTGTCCAGTCTGGCATGACCAGAGGCAGGGAGTGTTGTCCAGGAGGAAGTACAGGCTCCTGCAGGACCCTCAGGGGCCTTTGGCCTCTGCCCTGTTGAGCTCCACCAGATCCCTAAGGTGGGTGTCAGTGATCTGTGTCTTGCAGGGGACAGTGACCGGATCCTGTGCCTGGCCCTGCAGGCATATGGTACATCTGCCAGGATGCAAACGTCACTGCAGGGCACTGGAGAAGTTCCTCCTTTGGTGGTGAGTCACAGTTGAATGGGGTGGGAATTCATCCGCATATTCCAGATGACTGTGGCAATTATGCACAGGGCCCTGTTTCTGTCTCCCTGAGCTGCTCAAATGCCCCAGCCACTTCCCACACTCGGAAGCCTGGCAGGTATCCCCAGACTCTTCCCAAGCTCCAGCAGGATGCGTGCAGAGGGTTGGGACCCTGTATTCTGCTGATTGCTATATATTTTGAATACCACCCCTAGGCTGGCTTGATGACTTTTTGCGCTTCTTGCCTCCTTGTCAAGGTGACTGGATGTGCTTTTTCACCCTCAGGAAGCCTCATCTGAGATGCCTACCTTTCTAATTCCCAGAGATGCTAAGCAGTGGTAACACTGATTGCATACCTACTAGGACTGACGGGTCTTCGTGCTCACTGCTTTCTCCTGAGAAAAACCCTGCAAGTGGGAGATGATGAGTATTATTATCCCTGTCTTAGAGGTGGGGAAACTGAGTCTTACGGAGTTAACACCACAGTTGAGAACTCAACTTTCTCTAGTGATGGAAAGAAGTTTTGTTACAGCTATATCCTTCCTTTTCTTCCTTCCTTCCTATCTCTCTCATTTAATTCTTTATGATAGACATTTTCAGCATAAACAAGGACAATGAATGCCCCAGTACCCATTAAGCAGCTTCAACAATGGCCAAGTTGAGAACAACCTTGAGCCTACCTGTACATTTGCCTTATTTATTCATTTATTTTTTGTAAAGCAAATCCCAGTCCTCGTAAACCCATAAACCTGTAAACGCTCCAGCATGATTTTCTTTTTTCTTTTTCTTTTTTTTGGTACCCGGGATTGAACTCAGGACCTTGCACTTGCGAGGCAGGCACTGGAACCACTGAGCTAAATCCCTGGCCAAATAAGTTCAGTCTTTTTTTTTTTTGGTACTGGGGATCAAACTCAGGTCCTTGCACTTGCAGGGCAGGCAGTGGAACCACTGAGCTAAATCCCCAGCCCTCCAGCATGATTTTCTAATAGATTAGGATTAGGATTTACAAAAGAAAGAAAATACCAGGCATGGTGGCCCGTGGTTGTAATCCCAGCACCCTGGGAGGTCAGGAGGGATGGGGTGGAGGTTTGGGGTAGGGAAGAAGGGTAGGCTGGAGTTCACTGGAGTGGGAAAGGTAAGGTAGGGTGGTATTGTTTCTGCAATAATAATAGGCCATGTTCATCCAGGCTTGCAGTCTGCAAGGCTCTGTCTTACTATGACTTTATTTTAACTTGCTTTGTTCTCACAAGCGCCTTGGGCTGGATCTTGCTCCTGAGAGGGGAGCTGGCCATCCTGGGGGTAACAGAACACCCCAAGCTTGCCAGGATGGATGCCCAACCCAGGACACCCACATTCAACCGGTGTGCTTGGTACATTGGGGATTTACAACGTGCTGCCCTCTTTATTATTGATGATCAGGATTCAGCTACTAATATTTACTAGCTCATTTCCTGTGCTTAACACTATTATTATTACTATTATTAGCATTATTGATTTTCAAAAATTGAGCTACTATTTATTGATTGTCTACTAAATGCTTGGTCCCACCTAAACAATTTGATGATATAACAGCAACCATAATAATGACAATAATCATAACAGCTGACATTATTTAGGATTAATACAAACAAAAGTCTGTCCTAAATGAGTTATTTGTTGTTAGTGCCATTTTTTTTTTTTGTATCAGGGATCGAACTCAGGACCTTGCGCTTGCGAGGCAGGCGGTGGAACCACTGAGCTAAATCCCCGGCCCCTGTTAGTGTCATTTTAATGACCAAGATTTGAGTCCTGATGGTGTGTCAGTTCCAATACTACTACTACTACTACTGATTAAAATGTATTTGGGCACTTCATTTATATCCATGCCTGGGCTAAGTATTATTAACAATAATAATAGTGTATCTTGGGGGTATTAAAATAATAATGCTGATAATGACAGCCAGTATATACTGGGCATTTGTTATATTCCAGAGTAAAACATTAAATGAGATATAACAACGTGAATGTGTTTTGGTCATTTTCTGCACGTATAACCCTATCACATCACAAGAACTATGGTGATGTTTTCTGAGTGTCCATTACATCTGAACGCTGGACTGGCACACTCACAGCCATAGTAGGGCTGGCTTCTCATGGTCCAGGTGACTGCTAAGCACCTCAGATATGATTGCACTGATGCCTCACTGTGCTGAGGAGGAAACCAAAATAAAAAATAAAAGAGGGCTGGGGATGCAGCTCAATGTGAAGACCCTGGATTCAATCCCCAGTATCACACATACACACACACACAAGTGTAAATTGGCTAAGACAAGATATTTAGTAAGGGCATAAAAGTGTTTGATCACTCACTAAATAAAACATTTAACTGCCACTTACTGTCAATGACCTCCCACTCTGCCCCTAGCAGTTAAGATGCAATCATCAGTGATCCTAAATCAGGTTACATTCCTCGCACCTTGAAGCCCTCCCATGACTCCGTCTCATTTGGAATGAAACCATGGCTGGTGAGACCCTGCAAAACTTGTCTTTGTCATCTGTCTGCCCTTATCACCTCCCACTTGCCCAGAGCACACTCTGCTCTAGGGACAGTGAACTCCCAGATGTTAGTACATCATCCCAGGGCTTTTGCCCTGGCTACTCCCTCTGCCAGAAACACGGTTCCTTGAAGTCATTGTGTAATGGATGTGTTCTTATCCTTCAAGTCTCAACTCAAGAGAAGCCCTCTGTGCAAAGAGTCGCCCTTCCCAGTCTTTCCTTACTCTACGTCCCTCCCCCATTTTCTTTTCTTCAAAGTATTCATCAATATCTTAAATCCTTTCTATCAATCACTTCTTCATTTATTATCTGTCTTCCTCCTGCCAGGCTGAAAGTTTTCCAATGGCAGGGACTTAATTTTGTTGAAAAAACAGAGAAAGATAACAAACCAATACCTAAGTAAACAGGTGTGTTCAAAGGTAAACGTTTGTCCTGGAGACAAACAAAGCAAGGATAGGGGTGAGAGGGCAGTGAGGTGTCACATGTTAAAGAAGGGGCCAGCAGGGCAGCATTGGAGCAAAGGCCTGGAGCAGATGAGGAGGGGTCTCTTAGGCCAGGAGGACAGAGGATCTGTGCTGAGGAGGGGCCAGTGGAGAGGTGCAGAGGCGGCCACAGTACCTCCTGTGTTGGGGACAGCAGGAGGCCACGTCACTGGTACAGGTGAGCCAATGAGAGAAGGCAAACACAGGGAGGTGACGAAGATCCATTTCATGGGACTGCACAGGCCACAGTGAGGCGTTACCAGGAAACCACAGAAGAGTTTTAAGTCAGGCACGGTGACGCACATCTGTAATCCTAGCTTCTCAGGAAGCTGGAGCAGGAGGATCGTGAGTTTGAGCCCGGCCTGGGCAACTAGTGAGACCCTGTCTCAAAATAAAACTGTTTTTTAAAAAGGCTGGGAATGTAGCTCAGTGGCAGAGTGCTTGCTTAGCATGCATGAGGTCTGGTTCCATCCCCAGCACTCAAAATACTAAAATATAAAAGAAGTTTGAGCAGGGAAGGGGCAGGACTTGCCGGGTGCTATGTGGACAGTGGCCAGCAGGGGTAGGGTGAGGGTGGAGCTGGGCCGAGCACAGCTGCCTGACATAACCCAGACGTCTGGTGCAGGGTCCCAGGCCTGCCCCTGGCCTGCCCCTGTCTGGAGGAACTCTCTGGGCCTTCTCCACATTCTTTCTCAGCTGCTGCAGTGTCACGATCCCTTTCACAGGTCCATGTGCTCTGGATGCCAGTTCCTGAAATCTACGTGAAGATCTGTGGCCGGGGCAGACACTTTTGCCTGGAGACTCAGGACGACCTCAGTGGCCCCCATAGCATGTAGCCCTTGCCCCTGAGCCCAGCTCCCACATCCCCCCCTCGGAGGATGCAGCCTGATACCGGCCTTCTGTGGCTTGCTGGGTACTCGTCATGGACCCGATAGAGCCTGCAGTCAGGACAGGCGCACATGGAGAACTGTGCCCACAAACTCTATGCTGCCAGGGCTCCCCGGAGACCTCGTGTGTCATGCTGGAGAACTGTCCACAGCAACGCCAGTGACACAGGCTCTGTGCAACCCTGGAGACTCCTGTGGCGTGCAGCGAGTGTGTGTTCCCAAGAGAGTGTCTTTCCCAGCCTGATCTCTCCACCTGGCCCAATACTACCTCCAGGAGGAGTCCTTGGTCAGAGCCACCCACATTGAGCCCCTGCCCCTCTGTGGACTAACTGTCCCCCTTAAGGCCCCACCTGCTTCAAGCTCTTGAGCAACAATGATCGATGGCTCTGACAGCTGTTGGATTGGTCTGGACAGGCTTCGCTGTGCTGCAGTAACAAGTTCACCTGAACATGGCTCCACCAAGGGCTGTTGCCCTTGCCTACGAATTCCACAGTAGTCTCAGGGCATAGTTCACGTTCACATCCGCTCTGTGAGGCCACCCCGGCAGCACACGCACTCTGATTTGCAGTACTTCCCTTCGAGCATCACCCATATTATTTGTGCTCATAGCTCTTGGCCAGAACCAGTTCTGGCCAATGTGCCAGGGCAGGTGCCAAGCTGGACAATGAGGAAGCAGGTGGATATCATGAGGGCTCCTAGTGCCTCTGCCAGGTGTGCTGGTTCATTTAATCCTCCACATCCCTCGCTGAGGGAAGTGCTGTTACTACAGTGGGCCCCGATTTACGAATTCAATTAATTCCTGAGGGCTGGTTGCAACTCATGTTGGTCAATTGCCTTCAAAGTCTCTCTCCTGTATAATTTTAGGCCACACTTTCTTCCAGGCAGATATGGGTGTCCTTAGAGAGACATTGGCCCAGGATTTCTCAGTTAACCCCGCACAGGAAAGGATGTTGTAATGTTCCTTCCAGAACTCTTTAGGGATTAAGTCTGTATCTGAGATCATCTGGAAGCACATGTGGCCGGCATTTGGGTTAAAACTCAACTTTGGTTTTAAGTTAAAACTAAAATGCCAGTCGTAATGCAAGTTGTTCGTATGTCAGGATGGTTGTAACTCAAGAGTCCACTGTTTTGCAGATGAGGAAACTGAGGCCCAGAGAGGCCAAGAAACTTGTGCAAGGTCACCCAGAGTCAGCCAGAAACACGACACTGTGGCTCCCTGCTGCCTTTGGGATAAAACCTGAGCTCTTTAGCTGAGCACTGACTTGCTCCCTTGCCCTTCACCTGTTTCTGTGTTGGGGTTCTGGGGTGTGGGCAACTCCCACAGTCCTCAGGCAGCTTGCTGATGCTCTTTAGAGGCCCAGATGTCCATATGCCAGTGGGCCCTGGCCTCCGAAGGGTGGAATGGAGGGGGAGAGGTGGATGCAGAAGTATGTCCTACCCATGAGAGTTGGCACTTTTTGCCAGATGGGAGTGTGTTCTCAGTGGAGTTCATGGCCTCGTTTGTAATCCCAGTCCCATTACTTGGTAACTGTGTGATGTCAAGCAAGCCATTTAATATACCTGAGCCTCAGTTTCCTCATCCATAAAGGAAGGGGGGTGATGAAAGAAAGTCCTTGTAGGGTTATCGTGAATTACGGTAAGATGGCATCTAAAAGGCAAACTTCTGGTAATTGCTGAATTATAAATAGCTCTATTCACCAATAAAATGATAATAATCGTTCACCATTTCTGACTAACATGGTTTTCTTTAGTGAATTCAAGAAGAAAATATTAAGAATTATGGGGATAATGCCCAGGAGAACATATGCAGAGCCTGCTGATAGTCAGTGATCAAGTAATATTTCAGACCCATCACCAACACCAAACTACCACTACCATCATTACCAACCATCACCCCATCACCGCCATCTTCATTACTGTCAATACCATCGTCACCACCATCAGCACTTCATTACCATCATGTCTCCATCATCACCACCCTAACTACGCTGTCTCCCAGTGAAGCCTCTCCCTACCATCCCCCTCTACCCTAGGACCTGCCCCTGGCCTTTCAGCCCTCTCTGTTCTTCGGTCATCGTCTGGTTGGAAATGCTGAGTAATAGCCCGGGTTGTCTGGTCGCGTAGGCCCCATCTGTCTTCGTCCGGAGCTGGCTGTGCCAACGTGACTCAGTACCAACCTGGTCTCTCAGCATCTCTCTTGGTCTGTGATATTATTGGCTTAGTCCTCAGGCTGCGTTTCGGTTTGTTTTTGTTTCCTGGGGACAAAATGACAGCAGAGTTACTAGATTTTAAATGTGTATTTCTGACTGTCAAAAATACAAATCTTTTCTTATCCCAAGTATTAAACAAAATTCCCCTCCTTCCCCTCCCCTCCCCTTCTCCCTTTCCTTCCCATCTCTTCTTTTCCATTACTGGAATGGAACCGAGGACCTTGTGCATACGAGGAGAGTACTCCACCCCTGAGTTACACCCCGGGCCCTTTTAAAAATTTTATTTTGTGGCGGGGTCTCTCCAGCCCAGGCTGGCCTTGAGCTTTGTTCCCCCTGCCTCATTCTCCACAACAGCTGGGATTACAGGTGTGCACCACCATGCCCCCAATTTACACAAAATTTGCATACTTCATTTTCATTGGCCCCCACTAAGCCAATTACTGGGGCCCAGAGATTGTTTTAAGCCTATTGGATCCTATTCTCACAAGCCTTAGGTGGAACAGATCCCTCAGCAGCCCTCACCGCTGCTGCTGGCAGGGAGAGGGGTTAAAAAGCGAGCCCCCTCCTGTGTGATCTTATTCCTCAAACCAGTATTTCTTGTTGCAACAATCTTCAAAAAATGTAAGTGCCTGGAAAACCTCTCCTCTGAGACCTGAAGATTTTGTCCAGGATCCACAGGGTGGGTATGTTTTCCATGCCTGAGGGGCCCTGCCTACAAAAGTCTCTTTGTTGGTTGTTGGAAACACACAGCCACAGCCCTCCAGCTCCACCCCTTCCAGGAAGGGAACCAGCTTTCAGAATTAGTCATGCTGTCCTGGACCCACACAACCACCCCATTGAATCCAAAGGGCAGCCCTGCAGGGGGACAGCTATTATTATCCCAGCTGTACAGATGGGGAAACTGAGGCTCAGGACCGAAGCCGGGCTGCTTGAGGTCACACACAATGAGAATGTGGCGGAGGCCAGATTTGAACCCAGGCTGTCTGTCTCTGAGTTCCTTTCTTCTCTACCAGTGGCTTGGGGGAAGGGGGGGGGGTCCTAAATTGTACCTGACTGAAGGATGATAGGGTGTGTGTGTTGTCTATTTTGGGGCCTGATGTAGAATGAGTAACTCTCAAGTATGGTTTTTTTTTTGGTACCGGGGATCGAACTTGGGTCCTTGCACTTGCAGGGCAGGCAGCGGAACCACTGAGCTAAATCCCCAGCCCCTCAAGTATGGTTTTAATTCTTTTTTTTGTTTTTGTTTGTTTGTTTGTACTGGGGATTGAACCCAGGGCCTTCACATTGAACTACATCCCTATCCCTTTTTATTTATTATTTGGAGACAGTCTCCCTAGGTGGCTAAATTGCCCAGGCTGAGCTCAAACTTACCATCTTCTACAACAACCTGCCAGTGTGCTGCGATTACAGGTGCACACCATGATATTTCCTGGACACCTGCGATGTGCCAGACCCTCAGGGCTGGGGAAACAGTAAGTGGAAGGGCCAAGGTCCTTCCCTCTCAGGCCTGTGGTTCCCAAGCGGAGAGGCCATAGCATAACCAATCCGTGTATACCACACAGTATGTCAGAAAGTAGCTCGTGTCCATGCTGCAGGAAGATATGAAGAAGCGTGTGGGGAGAGCGGATCAGAGGAGGGAGCTCAGGTGCCCGGGTCAGAGGCTGCGGCGGCATCGCCCGCTGGGGGAACCTCGGAGGCCCACGCATAGTGGGGAGTGAAGCGACGGTGAGGTGGGAGAGGGGGCCGGGACCATAGAGGGAAATTAAAGGTCATGGGTCCCTTGGAGTTAGGAGGAGCCGCCGGGCCGAGCTGGAGCTGGAGGCCCGCATGTGCCTGAGGGGTCACAGGCTCCCTCTGGCTGTGGGTGGAGACAGACTGGGGCCCGCTGAGACGTCCCAGTGGGAAGGCAGTCGGGGACAGAGGCAGGTGCAGGGTGAGGGCCGTGAAGGGGAAGAAGCAGATGTTCTGGAATGTTCTCTAGAGTCTTACCCTCTCTGGGACTCCGCTGCCTGTACCTGGGGTTCTCAGTCACACGGGCCCCTGGGGACCTTTTATCACCCCACCACCAGCACCACTGGCCGTGCTCAGGGTGGAGAGCCAGTCCTAGGGTGGGATCTCAACTTGGACCCTGAGTTCACTGTGATTTGCCCCCAGGAACAGAGCCCCAGGGCCACAGGGTCCTCCATTGGGAGCATGAGGCGCCCAGCAGCCTTGAGTCCAGCAGCCTGGCGGCCGGGACTGCAGTGGGAAAGAGCGAGTCAGCCGCAGTGGGGACCCGGCTCGGGCATGTTCAGTGGTGTGGAGTTGGCCGTTGTGTGCTGCACCTGTTCTGTGCAGGCTGAGGCACGGAGCAAGGGGGGCACTTGGCCCAGGGTGCCAGCCAGGCTCTGAGAACAGCAGACTCATCCTCCCACCTCTGCAGCCAGGCAGGATCCTGCCAGCCTGTGCACTCAGAAATAATCTCCTCCTCCTCCTCCCTCTTCTTCTTTTTGTGCTACTGGGGACTGAACCCAAGGCCTTTGCGCTGAGCTATATCCACAGCCCTTTTTATATATTTTTATTTTGAGACAGAGTCTCACTGTCACTATGTTGTAATCCTCCTGCCTCAGCCTCCCAGAGTGTGGCATTACCAGCACGCACCTCCATACTCAGCTTCAGAACTCTTTTCCTTCCCCAGTTTCCTTGCCCAGGCCTCAGAGCCTCAGGGGGCTTTAAGTCACCCACAGCCAAAGCGGGTAGAGCAGGGCACTGAAGGCCCACAGGCCGTGAAGGGCAGAAGACATTGTGGGAGAGCAAAGACAGCACCGGCTTTTACCTAAAAAAGAATCTCTCACTCTCACTTGTCACATATACAGCATAGATATGTAATTTCTTACATTCGGTTAAATTCTATTTAACTTTCTGGTCACCTGATTCTAAATGTACTTTCCCTCTTCTTTCTTTTGATTTTGCTTTTTTATCTTTGTGGTTCATTATTTTGTGTTAACATTAATTTTACATTTTTAATTGATTTTTCCCCAACTCCTAGAGTTTGAGTTATTTTGACTATAGAAATGTTCAATGAGCAGTGCAATGAACCTGAATACATTTTATGGAGATTCATTGGTTCTTTATTTTTTTAAACCCCTGGTAATGGGGCCGGGGATTTAGCTCAGTGGTTCCGCCACCTGCCTCACAAGTGCAAGGACCCGAGTTCAATCCCCGGTACCCCCCCCCCCAATAAAATAAACCCCTGGTACTGGGGATTGAATTCAGGACTTTTCAGTTGTGAGGCAGGCACGGTGCCACTGAGCTAAATCCCTGGCCATTGATACTCTGTCTCATTTGCTTTCTTTCTATGTCTCTCTGTCTCTGTTTTCCCCACTCCATATATATAAAATACATATTTTCCCACTGAGTTTTTGGTATTTCAGGAATCTTTCACCACTCCTGCTTACCTTCTCTGTTATTGTCAGTTGAGCAAGAAAACCTTTTTCAGGAGGGAAGTCACAACTGGGAATGAAGGCCAGTTAGGACAGGTCTCTGGAGAGAAGCAAGAAACACAGCTCACTAGGCTGAGATAGCCTGGTATCCAGCAGTCTGCTTTCTGCTGCTGTAACAGAATGCCCAAGATAGGCTAAGTTATAATGAACAGAAATGTATTTGGCTCATGGTTCTGGAGGCTGGGAAGTCCAGGAGCACGGCACTGGCATCTGGTGAGGTCCTTTCTGCCATGCCATCCCTTGGGAGAAGGCGGAAGAGCAGGACAGGGAGAAAACAAGGGAGTGAGAGGGGCCAAACTTGCTTCTAGAACAAAAGACCTTGGTGAAGAGGGGCCCACTCTGCTGACGCCACACGAATCCTTCCTCGGGTCCCACTTCCCAACACTGCTGCACAGGAACTGAATTTCCAGCCATGCTCTTTGGGGACACATTGGAACCCAGCAGCAACCATTGTCTTCTGTAACAGTTTTCGAATTTAAGGAAACTTAGTAACAGTTGGGTTTAGCCCTGGCTCTGCCAGTTTGAGGTCCTTGTCTTAGGGACTGAGGCAGGGTAGGAGGAGGCTATGGGGTCCCCCACTGAGCCCGCTGTCCCTGTCCCAGCTGTGTGGAGCCCAGACAGGAAGCCTGCGCCCCTCCTGCTTCCCAGTAATTCTGGCTGACACCCAGGGCCCTGTCATCAGCCCAAGCCTCCACTGACACACTAGCTGGTCTAGGCCTGCCAGCAAGGCTGCTCCTCGATGGCCACCTTCCCAAGGGGAGCTCTACCCTCCCGGCTGGTGGAGGGGACCGGGGAAGGAGAAGAGCTCTTTTCTCTCATCATCTAACAAAGACGCCACAAGCACTGGCTATGCGCTAGGTATTGGTCTATAACGCAGATGAAAAGCAGCAGGAGAGGGTGGTGCACTACCAGGAGAGCCAAGAGAAGTTCCTGGAATGCATGTGGGGGTGATGTCATAGGGAATGGAAAGGACAGGATGGGGCAGAGGGCTGTAACTGGGGTGCAGGTCCCAGGAGAAGATGGCCTTTGAGCCAGGACTTGAAGGCAAACGAGATGTGCAGAGATGGGGGAAAGAACCCAGGCAGAGGGTCGCTGCTGCAGAGGCATCAGGGCCGAAGGATGCCTGGAACTCGCCAGGGATTACTATGCCCCGTATGAGAGATTATTGTATGCCTGCACTCAAAACACCTGGGAAAACTCACTGCCAAAGAGACCCAGCCCCTGACAGCAGGAAGTGACTCTACTTACCCTACTTCCCGCAGCCCTCCAAGCGGGTCTCAGGGTGTAAGTGCAGGCAGGAGTCTCCAGGTCTTCCTAGCTATCGGCCCCAGTTCAGTCCTATGCATATTGGAGCGTGGCATGCTCGGGTCCAGCCTAGGAAGAATTTGTGTTTGGCATGGTTGGGCATAAGCCCCATAAACATCTATGCTTCAGAATGTAAGTTCATGGTGGCCAAAGGTTCAGAATATGAGCTTGGCAAACTGAAATCAGCCCTTGTGTTTTGTTTCACCTTCCTAATTTTTTTTTTTTTTTAAGACAGGGTCTTGCTATGTAGTTCAGGCTGAACTTGAAGTCACTACATAACCCAAGCAGGCCTCAAACTCAGTGATTCTCCTGCCTCAGCCTCCCAATTTCTGGGATTACAGGCATGCAAGACCATGCTTGGCTTTCATAATTTTTAAAAATCTGAACCCACCTCTAATATTGGAATTCCCCATAAATATTCAGATTTTTGACATCTATTGAAAATACAGCAGCCAGTGGCTGGAACTGTGTCAAAATGTCCTTTAATGGTTTTAATTATAATTTGTAAAAGGTTGTACATTTTCAGCACCTAAAATTCAAAGGAGGACAGAGCGTGGTAGTGTCTTTCTGTAATCTCAGTACTTGGGAGGCTGAGGCAGGAGGACTGCAAGTTCAAACTCAACCTGGGTGACATAGTGAGGCCCTGTCTCAAGAACATTAATTAATTAAAATACAACTCAAAAGGTACAAGAGGTAGCATGATGATGGATGAGTCTCGGTTCTCCTGCATCCTCCAGCCTCCCAAGGCCCCGCCCCAGAAGCAGTCATGGCGCAACCTCCAAAGGTATTTTATTCCTACTTGATTATATGCCTACACATTCTTTCTCCTCACAAAGGTAGCACACTCAGCAGTTTCCCTACATCTTGCTTTCCTCCTTTAACAAGTTTACCCAGTGACCACTGCACCTTATGGCCTCACACCTGTCCTGCTTCAGTGTATCCCCAATTCTTGCCTGGCTCCTCTGGCAGCGCACAGACCGGGAGGCGTGAAGGGTAAAGCACCTGCCTTCTAGCCACTTGCCACCTTCTACTCTCGGGCGCCTGCAGTTCCGGATATGTCCAGCAGAGGGAGACACCATCCCACTCCCAAGACCACCAAGGGGTCTTCCCCCGGCGGCCCCGCCCCGGACCTTCAAGGTTAATGGATCTGGGGAAGAGATGTGGGTCCAGTCACAAAGACCCTCTTAGCCCACCTGGGATCCATATACCACCCTTCATCCAACCTCCCCAGGGCCTCTGCTTCCTCTGTTTCTCCTCCTGCGCTTCCTGGTTGGAGGGCCACCCTAATGCCCCTACTCTCCTGGTAGGGCCTGCACCCCACCCTTAATGGGAGTGGCAGGAGGTCTCGTCCTAATGTGAGGCCTGGAACTGAGAAATTGCCGGGGGATGGGGGAGAGCAGGTAAAGAAAGTGTGCAGCTGGGCGAGCATTGCTTGCTCCTGCCCTCCCTCTCGACAAGAAGTGGGGTCCTTCTTCCCGCCCCCAGCACCCCAGTCCCCACAGAGCTGTGACCCCAAGCCCTTGTCCTGTTCTGTGTACTCTCAACAGCACCCTCTCCCTGGCCTGGTGCCTGTGGCCCTCCTCCCCACCCCCACGAGGCTGTTGGCGGTGGTGGCCTGGAGTCCAGCTGGTGGCCAGGGCAGAACTACCCCTTCGCTGGCCTTGCCCCTCCCGGTGACCCCGATCCTCTGAGAGCCACTCAATGGGGCCTTGTTCTCCATCCAGCCTGGGGACAAAAGTCCCTCTGTCGCAGAAGGCGGAATTGGGGGCAGAGGGCACCCCCAGCAGGGGACCATGTGGGGGCCTGTTCAGACCCCAGCCGGAAGGAATGCCACAGGGAGGGGACAGGACAGGGCGGAGGTGGGGAGGAAGGAGCCTAGCACAGTGTAGGGCACCTCATCTAGAGTGGGAGGCCACCCCACCCCGGGCCCCCGGCCCGCATGCTTGGGAGGAGCTGGACTGGGGGACTCTGGTTTGGTTCTGGGGAGCAGTTCTGAAGTCTCCCCAAGGCAGGGTGGGGCTGCACCCGCCCTGAAGGCCCAAGCTCCCCCACCTGCCCCCACCCCTACTGCTGTTGTATTGTGTCCCTCACATCAGCGTCTTCTCCTGGCCCTCAATCTTGGTCAACAGAGAGGGTTGGCCTCGAAGGGCCTTTAAATCCCCTAGGAGTGCCAGCAGCCCTGCCCCAAACAAAACGCACTGACTAAATCGAAGAAGTAAGGCCCTTACCTGGATATTTCACCTTCCTCCATGGCCCTGCCAGACAGAGGTCTGCCACTAAAGACCCCAGCACCTGCCCCCGTCCTGGTCTCTTTCAGAGTTCAGGAGATTGGAGAAAGTGCCTCCCTACTTTGAGGGACCAAGTTCCAGCTTGCCCTGCTCTCCCTCCACCTCACCTGAGGCTGCTGTGGCCCTGGTGACCCAGGGAGCGCCCTGTCCGGTGGCTGGGGAGGGGGAGGAGCTGTCTCTTTAAGAGAGGAATGTGGCGCCCGAGCCCCTGAGCCTCGGGGAGACCGGCTGGTTCTCTACCTGCCCAGGTTTGCTCAGGGCGTGGCAGCTGAGGATAAAGACTCAGGCTTGGCAGCTACTTTCTCGCTCTCTCCCAGAACCTCCTCCTCCACTCAGCCAGGGAGCCACAGGTGAGCGGCTGGGGTCCCTCCCTCCAAGTGTCCCCAGCCACCCCCACCCCACCTCGGCTCTGCTCCAAGCTCTCCCTGCCTCTCCCCTCACTGCCCCTACCCCAGAGGAGCTCTGCTGTTAGAGCCCTTGGGATCTTCCCCTTTTAGATCCTTTCCTGGGGACAGGAGATTGGAGAAGGTCCGTCCTCTCCCCTTGGGTGACCCTTCCCACCATTCTCTGAGGGCCTTGGACAGCTGGGGTGAGGGTTGGACCCATTCAGGGGAGGCTTGGGACACCTGGAATGGTGGTATGTGGTAGATTGGAGGTGTTTGAATGGAGCAGAGGCAAATGGATTGGGGGTTGGGGGGAGATGAGGGTATCTAAATAGATCAGGGTGTTCAGGTGCATTGGGTGGATGGAGGTGTCTAGGCATTGACCTAGAGACTGCTAGGAAAGGGGGGATAGTTCCTGGAGAAGCTGAACAATGGGGAGCTGGTTAGGAGATTTGGGGGATGCAGGGGTGCAGTGAGAAACAGCCTATAGAGGGCTGGTGATGCAGGTGGTAAAAGAATTTACCAAGGCAAGAATAAGAAGAAAGACAAAGTTTATTCAGGTCAGTCAAGAGAGAGAAACAGCAGGCAAATTTCCAAGAGTGGAATCACGCCATGAGGGTGAGAGATGGGGGTTTTTGTAAGGGTCTGAGGACACGGAAAAAGAGCCTTGGTAGCAAATGGGATTCTTTGAAGAATATCTTTTTCTAGATCATCTGGCACCTTGTAGGTCTCCTAGGGGTGCCAGCACCATGTCTAAAATTGTAAGTTTAAAGTTGCAATTTGACAAGACCTTTTTTTTCCCTCACAGAAGGCCTTTTATTTTAGCTTCAGATAAGCAGATCAGTGCACACTGACTTTCAGAGGAGATGGTCAGGGCTCACGGGGAGGAATGAGTGAGTCTGACTCGGTCAGCTTTTGCTGTATTGTCTCAGGACTGTGGGCACTGCTGGGGGAGGCCGCAATGCAGGCATTCTGCTGTAGGGCTTCTTCCCTTTTGTTGCCAGTGGGTAGTCACTGCAAGGATCCTTCCGCATACCCTGGCAAATGAGGTTCATCTCCCTCCTTCGTCTCTTCTCAGTCAGGGAGGGAAGCTGGCTTGGTCGCCCCGCCACGCTGGGCTTGGCCCTGAACTTCAGATGCGTAGGACCAGGTCCTCTAGCTCTATGAACTGGACCCGGCCTCTAATTTGGGGACAGTCATAATTGAGGGAACTTTTACTCTCAAGAGGGGACAGCAGAGGGCAGATGGCCGAAATGGTCCTAGGACTGGGGTGGGGAAGGAACAGAGGCGATTGGACAGAGAGCCTCCTGCACTGCACCGACTGCTTCCTCTCTGAGGCTGCCCCGCAACTGCAGTCAGGTCATCGGGAAGCCGACAGAGGCCTCTGCAGAGAACAGCTTGGGACAGGAGCACCAGAGAGGGCGCCCAGCTGCCTGTAGCCTCCAGGTGGCCTGGCCTGGGGATCCTTGGGCAGAGAGACAGGGGCTTGCCTGACATCCCTCGCCTCCCGGGTTTCATGGGAATGGGGCTGCCAGGACCTCCCAGACCAGAGGGAGCCTGGAGGAGCCCATGGAAAAAGACTTAAGAAATGAGCCCTAAGAATCACTAGGTGACAGGGCATGGGACATTGAGCCGAATGAGCTGGGGGCGGGTAGTTTTTGACAGCAACATGGGGTAATGACAGTGCCAGCTTCTTCAAGCAGGGACCAGGGAATTAAGGTTAAGAGCTGAAAACAGGCCTGGGTGGGGTGAGCAACAACAAGCACTGAGCTTCCTGGGATCGCGTGGAAACAGAACCTCCTGAGGAGGCTTTAGACGGTCTGTCCACCTGTGGACCCGTGCCCCTGCCCACTGTGTCCCCACCCACCACCCTCTCCAGCTGCCCCCGAACCTTCCTGGGGTCCCACATGCCTGGGTAATGCTCCCTGAAGCTGCAGGCCCTCTTCCTGCCAAAAAGCTGCTCAAACTGAAGCTATGGGTATAGCGCTCGGAGCTAGTGGGGAAACCCGGAGCAGGCCGGAGCCCGGGGGGGTCACGAGGAGGGGCAAGAGTCTGCAGACTCGAAGGACGCACCTGCACCACGGTGGCTGGTGGCTGAGAGGCCAACCCCTCTCTGGGCATGGGCTTTGCCATTGGTGGAATGTGGGTAGGAAGGTGGGTGAGGCAGCACAGGTCTATAATTGCAGCACTCTGGGAGGCTGAGGCAGGAGAATCACAAGATTGAGCCCAGCCTAGGCAACTTTGTGACCCAGTGAGACCCTATGTCAGAGTAGGCAAATGAAAAGGACTGGAGATGTAGCTCAGTGCAAAGATTCGGGGCTCAACCCCCAGTACTTCAAGAGGAAGGAAGGAAGGAAGGAAGGAAGGAAGGAAGGAAGGAAGGAAGGAAGGAAAGAGAAGGAAATGGGGACTGGATAGATGACCTCAGGGTCGCTGGGAATTGAATGAGTGAAACACAGCACCAGGCAGTGTCCCAGGCCCGATGGGGGGCGGGGGGTGTTGGGGTGAGTGTTACCTTTGGCTATCGAGACTGTGACAACGCATGCGTGTGTGCCTGCAGCAGTGGAGCAGGGGTGGGGAGCAGGCAGGGGAGGCACAGGGACAGGGTCTTTCTCCAGGCATCCAGTGTGGTGGAGGCTCAGACGGCTGCCAGGCCAGGACAGGGGAAGAGGAAGTGTTGGGTGGCAGCAGGAGCTTGGCCAGTCCTGGGCAGGACCCAGAGTCTGGGGGGATACGGGCTTGGGCTAGGGTGGACTCAGGGTCTGGGATGGGGTTGGGGCTGGGGCCAGAGCCTGCTAGGACTGGAGCTGGTGAGGGTCCTCTGTAGGGGCTGAGGGGCAGGGGCAGGGTGGAACAGAAGATGGAGCCGAGGCTGCGGCCAGGACCCTCACCTCCTGTCCCTCCCCCAGCCTGGCATTAGCTCCTCCCCACTCAGTCTACAGAGTCTGGGCAGAGCCGGGCAGGCTCCAAGCTGTCTATGCAGGCACTCCCCAGAACCTGGGCCTGCTGCCACCTGGCTCCCAACACCCTACTTCCCAAAGCACCCTGAGGCCCTCACAGGCCCGGGCTAGGGAGCCAGGCATGGTTGAAATCCTGCTTCCTAGCCAGGAACCCTGGCGCCAATTTTCACCCCTGGGAGCCTCCGTTTCCCCACCTCACAGATGAGGGTAGCACTGGGCAGTGGCCCCTCAGTGGGTTGCTGGAGCTGTTTACCGAAGGCTGGAAGGCCCTGTCCAGCGAGTTACACAGCTGCCTCTCCTCACTCTGACCCCACCTGACTTTCGGGCTCCTTCTTACTTAGGTGCCATGGTCCTGCGCTGACCTGTGGAGCAGGGGGAGGGGGTGGAAGCCACCCCGGTGGCCCTGCTAAAGCTGGACCCCTTCCCTGGCCTCCTCTAGGGCAGCGCTCTGACATGCAAGGGGTGGCCCTGAGCCTGCTGGTCCTCCTGGCCGGTGAGTACCTGGCCGCCAAGGTGCCTTGCCCCCGGGACCCCAGCTGGGTGGTGCCAAGCTGTATGAGCACACTTGCTCCTGTCTCCCCAGGGCAGTGAGTGGTGGCCACTGGGGACAGCATCTCCTCAAGGGTAAGAAGTGTCACATTCATGATATCAAGGGACACACAAGGACAAGGCCTCTTAGAGCGGTGACTCACACAGCTAGAAAAAGCCACTGTCTTCCCTCTTCTCTTGTAAATCTGAGGATGTGGAGGAGAGAAGGCTCAGCCCAGGGTTGCCTTAACACCTCTGAGCCTGGTGGTGATGTAGTAAGTGACCAGAACACTTCGTGCCTCAGCTTCCCCATTTATAAATCCAAGGAGAATAACAACATCTACTCACGGAGTCATTGCGAGGATTAAACAAATTAATATTTGTAAAGCACACAGAACGGTACCTAGCCCAGAATCAGCACGTGTGTTGGTGCTGTAGACATAATTAAAAATGAGTAATCCTTTCACAGCATTCAGGCCCAGAGCTGAGGTAGCACAGTGCTTTTAGCCAGAATGGGACCCTTGCCCTTTGCTTTCATTGCATTCCTTCTGCCCACTGTATTGGGCAGACTGGGAGTCCATTGGGCAGGGGTGTGAAGTTGCATTTTTGCATAAAGTGGGTTTGAGGTGGTAGCCAGGAATCCCTGCAGGGGTTGGTGATCCATCTCGGGATGGGTGGGCTGTGCATGAGTAGGGAAGGTGGACTCTGAGTGCAGCTGGCATGGGGCAAACAGCCCTGGGAACAGAAGCCATCTGTCACCTTGATGAGAAAAGTCCCGTTTCTTTCTGCAGAGACCTGGATTAGCCCCGTGTCTGGGAGTATTCAACCAAACGCTGGGCAAAACCACTCAGAATAGAACCTGTTTGGGGTGGGCAAATGCTGGTGGGGCTCAAAGGTGTGTGGGGGGGGTGGCTGAGCCCCTGTCTCCATGATGCTGAGGCAGCCAGGCCGGGGCAGCACCCCTATGCCTGCAGGAGGTGCTGACTGTCCCCAAGGTGCCAGGGGAGGCCCCCAGGCTCCATGGGCCCCGTCAAGGGCTCTGCTGAGGCCAGCATCACCATGCCCCCTCTTCCCACTTGCCCCTCCTCCAGGCCTGCCTCCCCTGGACGCCAATGACCCAGAAGGTGAGTCAGAGGTGTCCCACTTAGCCCCCCATTCCCCCTGGGACCCCTGGAGTGGGCTGTTGTCCCGAATTCATGTTCTTCTTTCTCTCTTTACAGATAAGGACAGTCCTTTCTACTACGGTGAGCGCTTGCTCCTCGCCCCTCCCTGCCCTACACACTATTCTGTACCAACAGTGCCGCATGGGCTGGGCTGAGGGTCTGATGTGGGGCCAGCATAGGAAGGGGCTAAGATTAGGGCATTGAGCCACAGAAGCAGTGGATTAGAAAAACAAAAGATGATAGTCAGGTGCAGGGGAGGATTCTAGGCCAGCAAGGCAGTTAGACGCATGCAGCAAGTGAGGATGGTCCACAGAAAGCCATTAGGTCCAGCCAATCACTGGGAGGAGGGCTGACATTGGACATGGGGCATCTTCCTGGAAGAGATGAACAATTCAACCCAAACTATCATTCTGCCTCCAGATTCCACTGAACTCCTTCTACCAGCCTGCTCTTCCCCCCTCACCTCCTCTACTGCCCCTCATTCCTGCTCCAGCCACACCGGCCTCCTGCTGGTCCTCAGACATAGCAGAAAACTGCAGCCCCGGGGCCTTTGCACCTGCTGATCCTTGTGCTTGGAACACTTTCACACTTCCACCCCCTGCAGATATCTGATCAGTGTGGCTCCTCAGAGAGCCCTTTCCTGATCACTCTCTCTAAAGAACTGCCCTCTGGCTCTCTATCCCTCACTCTGGTTATGTTCCTTCATATTGCTTATCTCTAGCTGACCCAACAAGGAAATATCTTGTTTGCATGGATATAAACTAGAGTGTGTGCACTGGCCAGGCTAGGGATTTGGTTTGTTCTCTTACTATCACATCCCAGAGCCCTGCACACTGTAGAAGCTCAGTATATATCAATCAAGTGCATGGGGAAGATGGATGAGGAGAACCTGGGCTGACCTTGAGGTCCCCTCTGCTTTTCTCCCAGATTGGCACAGGCTCCGGGTCGGCGGGCTCATTTGTGCTGCGATTCTGTGTGCCATGGGATTCATTGTTCTCCTGAGTGAGTGCAGGAGCTGGCGGGGGAGGGACTGGGAGAGCTGTGCATCTCCTCCTCTGACCACTTCCCTTCCCCCAACAGGTGGAAAATGCAAATGCAAGTTCAACCAGAAGCCCAGGTGAGATGCGTCCCTGGCATCCCTGCCTCATGCACAACACTTTCCAGGGGGAAAGAGCTTTCCAGGTGCTGCAGAAAGAGGACAGGCTCCTGGGCCCCACCACTAATATTTCTCAGTTTTAATTTTCATAGTTAATGATCCACAGGGGACCCCAAATTCTGAAACGCCACATTCCCTTAGTGCTGCACAAACACTGGAAAGGCAGCCAGCAAGCAGTGTCTGAGCAAGCTGTGATGTCTAGCCTCCAAGGGACAGGATGATTGGGGAGGATATGGATCTCACCACATTTTATTTCCTCAGCCACCATGCCGTAGATGGCCCACCTCTCATCACTCCAGGTAAGACAGGCAGCTTGGTGCTGAGGAGAGCACGGGGAGTGAGGTGTGTGCGTACACACGTGTGCATGGGGAGAAAGGACTCTGCTCACAAGCTGACACCGTCACCTCTTCCAGGCTCTGCTCACAACTGCTGAGGACCAACTAGCCAGAGGAGCACTGAGGGCTTTTTCTACTCCCGTGTCCTGGGCCCAAGACGGCACCGCCCTCCTCTCCCCAGGTGCCTTACTAGGGCTGCATCTTACCTCTCATGGAAGGGGGCTCTGTGCTCAATGTTTAATATAAAATGATCTTGCTTCTGGTCAAGGTGGCCACTAGACTCCCTGTGCGCCCGCTGGGGTGGGAAGTGGGGACAGGAGGAGGTGGCTGCCGGCTGGGAGTGGCACAGAAGCTGGGAGCTGATTCTTGGGTTGGGAAAAGGCCAGGGCCTCATGGCCTGGTGGAGCAGGGCCTGCTTCCTGCCTCCACAGCCAGGAGAGCCTCATGTGCAACTGAGGAAATTCTAGTGGCAAAAAGGGAACACTTTTGTGAGTGGGAGCCCTAACCAGATGGATTGCTGGGGCACACAGATGAACACCGGACTCTGTTAGCCCAGAAAAACAAAGATATAGGGTCAGCCTACCATCCTGGGAGTGCGAAATAGTTTGATTGTGATAGTAAGACCTCTATGGCCCTCTCACTCACCCTGAGACTCCACTTTATTGAGTCCTTTCGAGTACCCGGATGTCCCTGTGAGACATCTCACACTACCCTAATACACAGTGGCCACACTGTGAGATTCTCTACTGAGCCTCAAATTCCTTTGCGACTCCCCAATAGCCAATAAGGGACCCAAAATGTTCCCATGAGCTACCTCATAAAGTTTCCAAAACACCCAAAATATCTCCTATAATGCCCTTAAGACAGGACCTCAAAAAAGAGATCCACGATAAACTTGTGACTTGTCCCCTAATCACTCCTTGACCCTCCAAGATCTCACAAGCACCCCACCCACCCATAATCCTGAGCCCACAGTCCTTAGAGCCCCCACGGTGTCTCACCGGGAGGTGCCAAACACCTGCTTCATCCCACGCCATTCACAAAATTCCCTCTCCCAAGGGTCCCACAGCAACTGGCTGGGCGGGGGCACAGTGCATTTATTGAGTTCATCTGTCTTTGGCCCTGGCGTCCTTCAGGGAGGGGTACCGGGAGCTTCACGAGACACCTCTCAATTCCCGCCTTTCTCACCGGCCACCCATGCCCGCACCTGCGAAAGAGGGAGGAGATGCGGGAATCGCTTCTGGCAATAGACATGCGCACAAGCTGCAGAGGGAATTACTGGATCTGGCAGGAAAAACTGCCCAGCGACTGTGACGTAATGGAGGCGGGCACTTCTCCATGATTGCGATTGGTCAGACTGAGTTTGGAGGGGAAAGATATGCTCTCACCTCAACTTTCATAGGGAACAGGTAGGTGGGAAGATATCTAGCGGATAACCTCCAGGTATGGCCAGAGCTATGCACCCCTTTGATTTCTGTATTTGTGCTCGCTGAGGCCTCAGCCTGAGCTCCCAAGTCACTTGGGATGCTGTGCCACACTGGAAGGTCGGCTCATAAGGTCCAGTAGCTGTGACCTTCCATCTACCCCAGCTAGCCCAGGTCCTCCAAGAGGTGGACTAGAGTCTGGACCTGTGGCTGGTGAACTTGGCCTGTGGTCAGTATCTCACAGGACTGGCTGGGGCCAGGAGGCCAGCTAAGAGGGCATCCAGATGCCTGAGACTCCCTATGCTGGCCCCCAGCCGAGTCCAACGTCCTGTCCAGTCTCAGGCACTGAGGTCCAACTCGTGATGCTGGTAGATCTGTGTGGGACCCTTGAAGCAAGCTGCAAACAGAAAGCGTCTACCAGCCAAGGTGATGTGGGCAAAGGCGCGGGGGGCCACCAAGGTCGGGGGCCCCAGCTCCTGCAGCGGCTCCAGGAGCTCCTTGTCTGACTCAAGGCGAAAGACCTGGCTGAAGGCAAAGTCGCTCCCCAGGACGGCCAGCTGGTCCCTGGCGATGAGCAGCGGCTGGAATACGTGGGCGCCGCGTGAGGGAAGTTTCTGCAGCAGGCGGAACATGGACCCCTCCCAGCGCATGACCTGTGGGGCAAGGCAGCTAGTTAGGGCCAGGGGCCCAAGTGCCAGGCCGGCCTGTCATCCTCAAGGCTTGGGAGGACTTGAAACGGCTTGGAAATGGGCCTGCAGGTCCCCCAAATGCTGCAGGTTTTTTAAACTTTAAAAATGTCACCACCCATGGGCTGGGGATGTATAGTTCAGTGGTAGAGCACTTGCTCAGCACATTCAAAGCCCTGTGTTCAATCTCTAGGATCCTCCAAAAATAAAAAATGAATGTCACCACCCAGCTGTTCAGGCCACACATCAGAGTTGTTCTTGAGCTTTCTCTTCCTCGTGCCACACATAGAAGAGTCAGCAACAGAATCTGTTGGTTTTGTCCCTAATAGTTATACATTTTTCCCACTTCCTTTGGTCACACCTTGGCCCATCCTCCACCCCCTCCAGCCTCCTCCCTGGTCCCTGGCTCCCATCCCTGTCTCCAGTCTGTTCCCCACCAAAGACCCTGTCAACTCCGGAATTCTTCTGGACTTCGAATGCTCCCTTAGCTGCACCTCACTCTGGAAAGAGTGCTGGGAATGGGAGTGGCACAGGATGGGCAGGGCCTAACTCCAGTGTCAGCCCTGGGGGTGTGGGGTCAGGGTGGGGAGGGGCGAGACTGTGGTTAAACTTCCTGGCATGTGTCAGCGTTACAGAGCCAGAGCTTGTGCACGTGTGGGGTGTAGAATCACAGTCTTGGGAGCAATGTCAGTTCTGGGAGATGGAGGGTGTTTTAGAGGCAGCTAGTCTGGAGGGAGTCACAACCTTGGACTCAGTGTTGGAAGGGTCAGAATTCAAAGGTCAGCATGTGAGTCTGGGTCGGAGGTCAGAGGTTAGTGTGCCTAAGAACATTTCAGTGCTGAAATCCCCATCATGGGGTGGTTGTGCTGAAAATCCTAGCTGCCTGCCCAACTGGCTGAGTCCTGCCCACCTGGCTGAGTCCAGCCTCACCATGGAGTCCCCGATGTAGCGTGTCAGGCACAGGAACACATCCCCACCAGCCTGGAAGTGGTGTGTGGCATAGACGTCCTCAGCCTCAGGGATGTCTGTACGCCTCTCAAAGCGGCCACCAACCCAGTGAAAGAGAACTGGGCGCTGGGAGGCAGAGGCCAGCAGCAGGTGGGGGTGGCCGTCCAGCTCCAGGACCTCGGCATCCGTGTCCCGGTGCCAGGCATGCAGGCTCTGGCGGGGGTAGAAGCCAGGCCCATCTCGACAGAGCAGTGTGGTGCTGCCTGCCTTGGAGGCATCGGCCACCACGAAGCACGGCTGCTCGTCCAGCCACAGGATCTCGGCGTCATTGGGCCTCAGCAGCCGCCGTGGGGCCAGGGCCTGTAGCGGGGCCAGGCGCAGGTCGGGGCTGGGCCTTGCCCACAGCTGTGAACCTCCCCACAGGCGGGCGGCCAGCACGAAGAGACGCAGGCCCAGCACCAGCGGCTTGCAGGACACCACCGAGGGCGCTGTGGGCAGTGGGAGGCAGTCAGGTCTTCGGGCAGGCTGGGGGCAGGCAGGAAGGGACAGCAGGGGGCTCACCTGACAGCTCCTCCTCGGGCCGGAAGCGCTGCAGGCTGTAGTCCCAGGCAAGGATCAGGCATTGTCCTGCAAAGGGCTGTGCCAGGATGATGTAGGGCTCCCCCTGGTAGGAGAAGGGCTCCACACCCAGCGCTGACTCCTGGACTGTCTGGAACCAGGTCAGCTCTGGGGGTGACAGGGGAGAGTCAGGCAGACTCAGGAGACCCCAAGGGTCCTCACGAAGCCTCAGTTTACCTATCTCTGCAATGAGGGCCATTCATGGTGTTCAGTTTGTAGGGATATATAGCTTGTACAGATATATAGGAAAAAAATCTTTTTTTATCTATAGATATGTTAACTCACAATGTGAATTGTATTTTCTGAGCTGCTCAGCATCATTAAATAATCCCTCAGAAACAGCACGTTTAATTTTTTTGGGGGGGCGGTGGTGGTACTCAGATTGAACTTTTACACTGAGTTACATCCCCAGATCCTTTTATTTTATTTTTTTGGTACTGGGGATTGAACTTGGTACCCTGTGCTTGTGAGGCAGGCGGTGGCACTACTGAGCTAAATCCCCAGCCCCACCTTTTATTTTTTATTTTGAGACAAAACCATGCTAAATTGCTAAGTTACCCAGGCTGGCTTTGAACTTGGGATCCTCCTTCCCCTCCTTCCCAGAGTGCTGGGATTAGAGGTAATCATTCATCTAGCTTGGTAGCATTCCTGTGAGGTATATTCTGTTGTGATCTCTACGTCACAGATGAGGATGGTGAGGTTAAGTGCCCTATGAAGCCAGCTGTCCAACCAAATCCCATCCATCTCATCTTCCGTGACTTGAGTGGAGCTGGCCACCAGGCTGCTCAGCCTGAAGCCTCACTACCCTGGAACCCCTACCAACACCCTCCTAGAAGTTGGCTGTGGTCATGTCAAGACCAAAGATCCCAATGGACAAGAGCAGAAGTATAACTTGCTTGTGTGAAAATGGGACTTGTCCTCCCCCGCTTCTTTCTCACAAGCTGATATATGGATACGTCACAGCCTGGCTTCGAACACAAAAACAAGGACATTGTACAGGAGCTGTTCCACCCACCTGGACAGCTCATCTTGGTCCCATCTGCCTTCCCTAATTTGTGATATTTTGAGACTCTTTGTTAGAACAGCTTAGCTTCCATGATAATTAGCTTGCAAAGTCCTGCACAGTGAGGCCCCTGCCACCTTTGACCTCATGGTGTCTCTCTCTTCACTCACTAACCCCAGCACATCTGCTTTCTTTTGATCATCAAACAGGACAGGCTGCAGACTGCCTCAGGGCCACTGCTCATGCTGATCCCTCTCTACCGAGTGTCCTTCCCTCTCTTCTCCCTGTGGCTAAATATATGCCTAGTGTGCTCTCTTCAGAGAAGCCTTGTCTGACCCCCATAACAGAGGACTCCCCCTTAACATCTTGTTCCCTGCATTCATCACAATGGGTAGCACTTACTTACTTAGGTCATGTTTTATTTAATGTCTGCTACCCCAATCCCCCAGGAAGTCACCGGAGGCCAGGACTCAGGAATCTTGGTCACCGGTGGACCCATCACCTCTTGTAGGCCCAGGCACAGTGTGGGCCTCACTGAATGTTTGTTGAATGACTCAATAAAGAGTGCCCTCTGAGCTGGAGGTATAACTTGGTGGTAGAGCACTTGCCTAGCATGCACGAAGCCCTGGACTCAATCCCCAACACAGCAAAAACAAAACAAAGAGTCTTGAGCTAAATCCCCCATTTTGTGAGTTCCAAAGACCAAAAACATGTCCTATTACAGATAATAATTACTACAACTACTATTTTTGTGGTACTAGAGATTGAACCCATGCCTTCTCACTGAGTGACAGACATCTTTAGGCTCTTTTCCCTTTTGCTTTGAGACAGGGTCTTGCTAAGTCACCCAGGCTGGGCTCAAATTTGTGATCCTCCTGCTTCAGCCTCCCAGAGTGCTGGGATTACAGGCATGCACCACCACACCCAGCTACTGCTGTTACATTGTTAGTTTATTCATAGCATCTGTGTGAAGATCTTCAGGTCCACCCCTGGAGGAAAACCTTCCTGACCCCGCTCTGTGTGGCCCTACCTCTGAGCTCCCATGGCTTACTCTGCCCTGGTGCGAGCCCTCTCTCTGCACCTCCCCTGTGCCGGGTTTGACCATTCTGGGTGGTAGGTCACCATCTGGGGTGCCCTGCTTTTCTCTGGGCCTTGGGCTTTGTGAGGGGCTGTGTTCACCACTGCTGTTCTCTCTGCACTGCCCTGCACCCAAAAAGGTACAAAAATGCATTTGTAGAAAAGCAAAAGGAAGGTAAAATAAGTGAAGTGACATGGCACATGCAGGTCCCAGCACAATTCTTGGCATGTAAGAAGAATTTTAGAGTGGTCAGTTTGATATCAAAGAGAGTGAACAATTAAGGGCCTCCTGTTCCAGGCCATGTCATATGCTGTGCAGGCATGGACACGTCATTCAATCCTCACAGCAATCCTCCGTCACTGTTTATTACTCCCATTTTACAGATGAGGAAACTGAGGCTCAGTCGGTAATGCTATGTGCTTGGGGTCTCCCAGCCGGGAAGTGGCACGGCAGGGGGTGAGGTCAGTGCTTCAGCCCTGGCAGCCTTTGCCTCTGCTCTCCTGCTTTCCCCTGGGACCACTGCTGTCCCTCCCACTCCTCTGAGAAAGCCCCCACCTATTCCTCTGCACTTGAATGTCTTGGCGTCCAGGTGTCGGAGCTGCATGTGGGTCAGGGCGGTGGGGCCCGCGCAGTCCCCGGTCCCCACGCTGGCATTCACGGTGGCCATCCACTGCAGCAGCCAGAGGACACGGCAGTCACACTGGAACGGGTTCCCACGGAGGTCCCTGGGGCAAGAGGCCGGGGAGGCTACAACCTGGCTCCTACCCTTTGGGACCATGTTCCCTGGCCCCTCCTTAGGCAAGGGTCTAGGATAGCACCCCACGGGCCTAGGAAAAATAGGTGAGAGTCTTCACAGACCCCCCGGGTTCCCACCCCCACACGCCCAGCCCCCTTGAGCCTCACACGTGAGTCAGGGTCTCCAGGCCTCGGAACAGGAACCTGGGGAGGACCTCCAGGTGGTTATTGGCCAGGCTTCTGGTGAAGAGAGAGGAGAAGGAATGGTCAGCAGCCCCCGGGAGACTCTGTGTCCTTGGGGTGAGGGTAGGCACCTGTTGGGTGGGGTGGGGCACTGGAGGCACGCACAGGTGTGTGAGCGAGCGAAGTCCTCTGAGAGCGTTCTTAGAGATGGAGCCAATCTTGTTGTCCTCAATGAAGCTGTGGAGGGGAGGGGAGGGGAGGTGAGGGGGAGGACTGCAGTGCTCAGGGGCTCACGTCATGGAAGCCAGGAGCCACCGGGAGGTGCGGCACCGCCCCCCCGTTACCAACCCCAGGAAAAGCCTGCTCACTAAGGGCCCAGCCCACCATCCCAGGAGCCAAGAACCTGCCCTACAGTCATTGGCAGCCACACCGTGGACACTGCCGCCATCGTCGCCAACAGCAGCACTGGCATCTCACCTGTGCTTCTATCACCACTGCCAACCCCAGCACCCATTCCTGCCATTATCCCCATCGCCACCAACATCACCACCTCTCCCACTGTCAACCCTAATTACCAAGCCCCAACCCAACAACATCCACAAGCGTCACCATTGCAACTTTCAGGATCGGCACCAAAAGACTACCGCCCTCGTCACCAGCACTGCCACCACTGCTACAAACCGGCAGTGCAGTGCCCGCAGCATCACTGTTATTCCCAGTGTGCACATCATCCACTCCCAGCACCATGACTGCCAGTGTTCTCATCAGTACCAACACTTTCACCATCATCAACAAATGCAGCACCCATGACGGCACATTGTCCTTAATACCACTGCCAGCGTCCTCCTCTCGGCCGTTCCCAGCATCCACACCAATACCATAATCACCAATTCCCACCACACTGACTACTGTCGCTGACACTGCCCCGCAGACGTTATCACCAACAGCACCATAGCCATTGGGTCCACCATATTTTTCTTCTTCCCTCCTCCTCTCTCTCTCTCCCACCCTTTGCAGTACTGAGGATTGAACCCAGGGCCTTTGCATTGAGCTATATCCCCAGAGCTTTTAAGAAATTTTTCTTTAGACTGTGTCCAGACATCTCTGGGCCCAGCCTCAACCTCCCCTACTCTGGAAGCCACAGAGAGACCTCTGCTGCTTCTCCCACCCCCGGGCCCCACTTACAGGTACTGCAGGTGGGACAGGCCGGCAAACGCATCATCCTCGATCACGGAGAAGGAGTTGGACGTGAAGAGACTGGCCAGGGAGCAAGACAGAATTTTCTAGAGTGGGGGCACTTAGTTGTCATTCTAACCTTGCCCCACCCTCAGCTCACACAGGCAAGGGTGCACACACTTATATGTGGGTGTGAGTGTGTGCAGGGATACAGATACTTTCACATGCATGTGTGTTCACAGCCTTGCATGTGCAAGAACCTGGCCTGGCCATTGCCAGCCTCCACGCACACGCCCTCCCCATGCCTGTGCATGAATACCCACGCCTTGCAGCTGGGGTTGGCCCAACCAGGCACTACTCACAGAAGGTGCAGGGATGGCATTCTCAAAAAGCTGCTGGCCTTCAGCTGGGTAACTCCAGTCCTGACAAGTGAGCTGGGAATGAGCATGGGCAAGAGTGAGTGAGGAGAAAACTCTCTCTGCAACCATCTGGTCCTGAAGCAGAGCCCCCTGCTCCCTAGGAGTCCGTGACCCGAGCAAGGGTACATTTTGTTGCATCCCAGGGCAGCTGCCCACCTTGCTTGGCCCCAGCATTCCCCCTGCACCTTTCCAAATCTCAGCAGCCCCCTTTCATATATCCCAACATCCTCTGCTGCCCGAGATCCTGATAGGTTCCTGATTCCTTGGGGACCCCAGCATCCCACCCCCACCTCTGGGGTTCCAGGACTCCTGTCCTCACCTTCAGGCCCACAGAGGGCCTGACACTCACAGTGACAGCAGCGTCGGGGAGAAGCTCTCAGGCAGGTCCAGGGAGCCCTCACACAGGGCGCTGTCCTTGGAGCAGGAGCAGCGTAGAGGACATTTTCCCTTTGGGGGTCTCCAGGCCACCCCCACCCCAGCCCCAGCCAGGAGCAGCAGCTGCAGCAGCAGAGGCCCTGTCCCTGCCATGCCCCCTGTCCCAGACTTAGGGCCCCTCCTCCACTTATCTTGGACCCAGTTTTGCCGGGGCTCCTACATCTCCTGTGCCCAGTGGCCCTGGATCCGCCACAGGGAGCTGGGACCTGGCTCCCAGGATCTCACAGCCTGCCCTTCTCCCTCTACCTCTTTGGTGCCTGATTTTCTTTCTCTTTCCCTGTCTTGCTGCCTCTCCCTCTCTGTTAGTCTGCACCGCCCCCCCAATCTTGGTCCCTATTTCTGTCTATCTTTGTTTCTGTTTTCCCTGTCTCTGTCTCTTTAGGTCTCTGTCGGTGTGTGTGTGTGTGTGTGTGTGTGTGTGTGTGTGTGTCCCTTTGCCTGGTGTCTATTTCTCAGCTCCCTCCCCCCTCTTTCCAGAGCCCAGTACTCTCTGCCTCCTCCCACGCCCCTTCTCCCTGAAGATTTGGGAAAGGGACGTGCTGGGCCCAGGGTGTGCCAGGCAGAGTGGAGTAAGAAGGAGGAGGGGTCAGAGGCCATAGGAAGAGCAGCCCCGGGGAAGGGACTGAATGGCTCTTTGGCAGGAGGCGGGGCCGCCCAGGGCTGAGGCCATCCTGGCCACTCCCAGCCAGCCCTCTCCCCAGATTGCCCAGCTTGTCACTCGGGTGGGGACTGGATGGCTCTGCAGAGAGGAGGAGGAGGTGGGAGGAAAAGCTTCTGGGTCTGAGGGGACGTCCTGGCCACTCCCAGCCAGCCTCCTCCCCAGGCTCCCGGAGGGTGTGGTGGGTGCTGTCCCCAAGGCTTGAAGGGGCCAGAGCAGGTCCAGCTGCTCCCTCTGGTGGCCACCCTTGGAAGGACCGCTGCCCTGCCCCAAACACTGGAAGTTCCTCCCTCCTCTCCCCTGAGATTAACTCTCTAACGTCCGAGCGCATTTGACACTGAGATTAGCCCCAGGAAATACGTAACCACAATGATGCCAGCTCTTTCTTCAGCACGACTCTGCGCCAAACTGTTACTTACTGACTCTAGTCTCACCACAGCCCTCTGGGCTCCGTGCTATTCTCATCGCTATTTTACAGCTGGAGAAGCTGAGGACAGAGGTCAAGTGACCTGAGCTCAGCGTGATCTGATCCAGCTGCAGGCAGAGGCAGGGTTCAGACCCGGGCAGCTGGCTCCAGGATCTCTCCATGTTATTTTGTTTCTTTCTTTGGAGATCAGAATTCGTGAATAATTGTTCATTAAATATGAAAAATACAAAAAAAAGAGATACTTGTTACCCAACGTGACCTACTAATAATATTTACCAAGTATATATTATGCGCCTGTCTTTGCTTTTGCCTGTCTTTGTCCTCACAGCAACACTGTGAAGTGGGTGGCATTACTATGCCAACTTCACAGATGGGGAGACTGAGGCACATAAGGTTTAGTCTTATGGTGCCACTATCACCTCACTGCCTGGGCTCAGGAGACACACCCCTGACTGAGGAATACACATGGCCTCTCTTGCCCTGAGGTGCACACCAGAGAAGACTAGCAGGATCTGAGGCTTAACAGCACCACCTGGAGGTGGAGATCCGGGGTCCAGCCCAGTCTTGTTTGGCCTCAGCCATTCAACCTCCCAGGTTCTCAGTTTTCCCACCTGTCGAATGGGGGCATTGATTAGTACTCACTTTCCAGTTTGGGGAGAGGACTTAGTGTGATGATTACAGTAACTCACCTTCTTGGGGTTCATCACAGGGTGGGTACCCTGAAGTGGTTAGCAGGCTTGGGGCCAAACTCTGGCTCCAGGTCCTAGTCCCGAACTGAACAGCTTGTGATTTGAGAAAGGCTCTCGTTTTCCCCAGCTGAAAAGCAGGTGTGATAAACCTCTTTACAGGGTCTTTGAAAGTGCAAATAAAGAGCTTGGTGCTGGAGACACAGAGAAGACAAGGCTAGGCCTGAGCCCACACGGACAGCGTGCCCGGCCCAGTGGCGTCCTCCCTCCAGTGTGCGTGAGAAGGGCTGCCTTGACAATGATGACAGCTCACTTCCTTTTTCACAATACTGGGGATTGAACCCAGGGCCTTTGCACTGAGCTATATCCCAGGCTCTATTTTTTTTATTTATTTAGACACTGGGTCTCACTAAGTCAATAGGTTGCCCAGGCCAGGCTCAAACTTGTGATTCTCCTGCCTCAGCCTTCTGGAGTGCTGGGATTAGAGGCGTGGACCATCACGCCCAGTAGACAGTTAATTTTTTTTTCTTTTTTTTTTGGTGCCTGGGACCTTGCGCTTTCGAGGCAGGCGAAGACAGTTAATTTTTTAAAAAATCACTTACTGTATGCCAGGTTTTGTTCTCAGTGCTCTAGATTGTTTGGATAATCATCCTGACCTCCCTCTGAGGTGGATACCCTTTTCCTTTCCACTTTACAAAGGGAGCAACTGAATGACAGACAGGTTAAGCCACTGGCAACATGACACAGCTGCAAAGCTCCAAGCTTTTCCACCCTGGGACCCTTAATGCTCCAGAGTTGGATCCCTCAGGGAAGGAAGCTGGACTGGCCAAGAACTGGCCAGATGCCCCTCCTTGTTTGGCCCCTTGTGTCCCCTGTCCCCCCCGCCCAGGGCTGCATAAACAGCAGGGTTATCATTAACCGGGGACTGCTGGTGGCCCCGGGGTGCAGGGCCGCTAGGGGCAGAGGCTTAGAGGGCTCAGACAGACAGGGATATGGGAGCCTTTCGGAGCTGCCTGCATTCTCTGAGAGCAGGTGCCTCGGTATGTGTGTGATGCCCACGCATGAGTGTGAACCTGTGTACATGCTCTTGCCTCAGTCCTGCAGACCCGTTATCTGGGCAGGCTTCCAATAGTTTAAGCATGGAGGCATTTCTATCCTTTACCACCAGGGGAGCTCTCAAGAATTAGCACCATGTGACTAAACCTCAGTATTCCCATTTCTGACATGGAGCTGATAAGACAAGGTCAAGTTCAGAGACCTCTGAGACTGGCCAGGGGTACGTGTATCACATTAACCATCTTTCCATTTTATAACCCAAGCAACTGAAGGACAAAGAAGTTCCAATGGCTCCCCAAGATCACACAATGAGGAGTACAGAGTCCAATCCTGACCTTAGGGTTCTGTCACCAGGGCCTGCCCATGAGAACACCAGAAATGTTTTCTTCCTAGAGCCACAGAAGCTCAGGGAAAGAAAAGTTCAAGGCTCAACATATCTCTGTGGTTCTGGAGTGTGAGCCCAGAACGTTAGACTGTTGTGTCTGTGATTGTGTGGTCAGCTGTGTGCTGTCTGGCCGTGGGTGGTGTGTGAGCACAGTGCATGTGTGCACAGTGCATGTGTCTGTGTGTGTGGCTCTGTGACAGAGTGGCTGGTGATGCGGGAGTCTCCTTGACACTGTATCTGCTTCTCTGTGTGGCCATGGAACATGGTCTGTGTGTGCACAAGGTCTTTGCCCTCCATGTCTTCACTAGCTGTGTCTGTGTCTTTGAATGATTTTATATGTTCTGTGTATTTCTGTAGGGCCATTTGTGAACACGTCTTCACAAAAATGTGTATCTTTCTGTTTGTAAGAGTGGACAGATGTGTGGCTCTCAGTGTCTCTCTAGAAATCCATCAGCATGAGTGTGTGCGTGTACGCAGATCTGTGTATCTCTGTCTTTTGTGTTGGGTATAAGACATGCTAGTTGCATGTCTGTGTCTTTGGGTTTCTCTGTGGCCATGTGTGTGTGTGTGTGTGTGTGTGTGTGTGTGTGTGTGGTGTGCGTGCCTGGTGGGATCCTAGTCAGCAGCAGACAGCACACACAGAGACACATACACATTAACTCCCCACCCTTGCTCACAAACAACCCTACAGTACTGTCAAGAGTTTCACAGAACTCGGAGGTCAGGGGTGAGTGGGCTCCTAAGCACTTGGGCTGCCTGACCTTAGGCCCCAGTTGGGCCCAGTTCCCAGGGAGCAGCGAGAAAATCACTGCCCTGCCCCAGCTCAGCGCTCTATGCCAAGGTGAGTGCGTGCATGCGTGCGCATGTGCGTGTCCATACACCCTGCCTGCTGTTCCTCAGTCTGAGCTGAGAGAGTTAACCGAGCAGGCCAGGGCGGTCTGGGCTGGGGGCCGCCCCCTGGCCCCCCTCCAGCCTGGGCTCCAGTTACAGCTGCTGGTTAGGGAGGGAGGGTAGGGGTGGGGTGGGGCCAGGAGGGGAGCCTGCCTGGGGTGGCGCATCCAGCACTGGGCCAGGGGGTCCAAAGTGCTCAGCCCCCAGGGGCACAACCGGACATTTGGGGGCCTTCTTTCAGCAGGGGACAGCCTGACTGGGGTGAGCGTCCCCCACCCCTTCCCTCCAGACCTCTTCCCTCCCCTGGCTGGGCAGCCTATTTTGGGAGCAGGAGTGGCCAGCCTGTGCTTCCCAGGCAGGCCTGGCCCAAGAAGGAGAGCGTGTGACACTGGGGTTCCGCTGGCCAAGTGAGGGTGAGTGGGGGTGCGACTCCTGCCCTCTCTGCCGCTGCCATGTGAGCCCCCTGGCTGGGCGTGGGGTTTAAATACAGGTAGAGCTGCTTGTGTCACCGTCTTGGGGAACTGGAGGCCCAGGGAGGCTTATGTGCACCCTACTTACTGTGTCTACATCCCATCTTCTTCCAACTAGCAGTTTGGGGAAAGGGTGTTGTCTGACTCTGTTCCAGCCCCACCCAGTGTGTGTGTGTGTGTGTGTGTGTGTGTGTGTGTGTGTGAACATGCACCCTTGCAAGTGTGTCCCTGGCTCTGGCATCTGTCTTTTCTCTCCCAGGCCCATGAGCATGGGCCTCACATTACTCGCCTGGTGTTGTCTAGTTATGAAAGATGTCACCCGAAGGTGGGCAGATGGAGTATTTTCCCTTTTCTCATGGCTCCCAGGAGAGTAGGCTGGGTGGCCTTGCCCTGAGGGGCAGCCTGTGTCCATGGGGCAGCTGGGCCTCACCCAACAGGACTGTGCTTGACCCCCGAGGGGCGGGAGGAAAGCTGTTGCCATGGTGGCCTTAGAGGCGAATTCCTCCAGGGTGAAGTGGGAGATATTTATACCCAGGGTCAAGCAGACAGCGGGCAGCCTCGAGGGCAGGAGAGCGGCAATTGTCCTGATACATGGAGGCCAAGGCCACCGTGTGGGGCAGGTGGGACTGGGGTGTGTCTGTCTCTCCACCTGTGTGAGGTGGCATCCTGGCTCCTCTGCTGGGGTGCATTTGGGGATTCCGGGCCCTGCTGTGGAGGTGGAGGCCTGTGGAGATGTCTGCAGACTGACTGTCTCACCCCTAACTTTGCTGTGTTGCGTCACATGTGAGCCCCGTTATGTGAGTTGCTTTGGTGAAATGGTCCCAATCCGAGAAGCCTGTTTCTCAGGCAACTAAGCTGGGTAACCAACACTTTCATGATTAAGTCCCTAGACAGTCTCTGACTTAACCCCTTGGATTCAGAGGTGGCGGTGAGTACACACTCCCGGTCCCTCTGTTGTCTCTCAGGACGATGGCATCCCTCAGTGATGTCTTGGTTGTCTTCCTGGTTCTTCTCTCCGTCGCCAATGCAGGTGAGTAAAGGGAGGCCTTGAGGGTGGGGGTGGGACACAATTCGGGAACCAGGTGGAAGATCCCACCCTAAATGAACTCACGGAAATTGGGGGTCTCCATGTAGGGTTCAATTACAGGTTGGCATTTAGGGGAGGGGAAAGTGCCTCAGGTCAGGCAAAGGAGAGAGCGGCATGGAAGCTGGCTCCCAGATTGGATGATGGGGTCGAAAACAACCTGTACTACATCAGGGCGCTGGGGCAGTGAAACGGCCCTACCCTACCCAGGGCAGCACAGAGGGGACAGCTAGGACCCAGAGAGGGTGGGCAGCCTGCCTATGGTCCCAGACCCCCAAATTCTCAGCCCATGTCTTCTCATGCTCCTTCCGGTCCAAGATCCCAAGAAGCATTTAACCCCAGATTTCTCTTTCATTCCAGAAGCACCACAGGAACAGGACCCATTCACCTATGGTGAGGCGGAGCTGGAGGGAGGGCCTCCGTTTGCCCTCCCCTTTTCTGGGTTTATATTTCTGTCCTTCTGTCTTTCTCTTGCTCTGTCTCCTCTCCCTTGTCTGGTTGTCCCTCTCTGTGTCTATTTCTGTTTGATCCCGCTCCGCCTCTCAGTTTGACTCAGTCTCTCAGTATCTCCTAACCCATCCCCAGCTACCTCCTGCCCTTTCTTCCCTCCCTGCCCAATGCCTCCCCGCCCTCCTCCTTCCCTCCTCCACCTACCCCAATCCTCACCCGAACCCTAATCCACCGCCCTGTCTCTCCCTCCCACCTCCCTGCCCCCACCTCCTCTTCTTTTATATCTCCCTATCCCTATTCATCTCCTGTCTTCTCTCCTCCTCCCTGCCCTGCCCACATCTTCCCAATCCGCTGCTGTGCTCCTCTCTCTGCTGTCGCCCACATCACTGCTGCCCGCAGATTACCAATCCCTTCGGATCGGAGGCCTCACCATAGCCGGGATCCTCTTCATTCTGGGAATCCTCATTATCCTCAGTGAGTGCCTCGGCCCGCCCCGCCCCGCCCGTCTAGGCCACGCCCAAACCCGCCCACTACGCCCCACGCCTGTACAAACCACGCCCAGTCCGCCTGGTTCTTTTCCCCGCCACGCCCCCACTCCCCGGGCTCCACCCCTCCCGGGGCGCACAGCCGCAGGAGCGCGGCGGGGCGCCTCCTAGAGGGACTCAGCCTCTGCTCCTCCTCCCCGTCCTCACAGGCAAGAGGTGCCGGTGCAAGTTCAACCAGCAGCAGAGGTAAGAGGCCGTTCCCCCGCCCTCTCCCGCCTCCTCCTCGCTCTAGAGGGGCGCAGGGGCCAAGGCGGAAAGTCCTCCCAACCTGTTTCAGTGAGCACCTACTAAGCACCTACGATGTGCTAGGCCCCAGGTCATTTCCTGGGATCGAGCGATGCATTCACCTCCCGCCTTGCCTGGTCCAGGTCCCAGCCCTGTGGCCATGGATTCCAACAGCCACACAGATGTAAAATCACAAAGCGCGACAACAGAGAAAGTGCAGGGAAAGAGCGAGCCGCAGTGAAATGAGATCACTTCACTCGCGGCCCAGTTTAGCTCGCAGTCCTCTTCCTAGGCTCCGATTCATCTTTAAATAAAAATGTAAAGCACAGGCAAAGTATGAATACCTTTGCCTGTGAAAACAATGATAAACCTCGTTGTAAGTAGCAGCTAATATGCACTGAGTGTGTACTGTGAGCCAGTGCTTCCTAGTATATAAGTGTTGCCATCATCAACCCTACTGTACAGATGAGGAAACTGAGGCACGGGGAGGTAAAGTCACGTACTCAAGATCACTGTCACTGGGAGATGAGGGTTGGGGTTCCAACCCAGGCCATCTCCCGGCAGTCTACCGGGGCCCACTGACGCGCCCACAGTCCCTTTCCCGACCCCAGAGGTCCTCATCATCCCCTGCTTGGAAGGCCTCTTGACACACACTTCAGCTGCGCCTGGACGCCCCTCAGTTCGGGCGCCCCGGCCCGCTCCTCGCCCGCTCTGGGCCTCGGACTCGGTGTGGGAAAAGGTCTCCGTTCCCAGCCCCAATTCCCTCTCCCTCTCCCTTCCCAGAACCGGGGAACCTGATGAAGAGGAGGGAACTTTCCGGAGCTCCATCCGCCGTGAGTTTGGGGAGACCGCGGGTGTTTGGGGCTGAGGGCGGCCGGCTCCTTGAACCCCCTTCCTGGCTTTCCCTGGGTGCACAGAGAAAGGGGCTTGATCCCAAACCACAGGGCTACCCCTCATGACGCCCGAACTCTGTGTCCCCCGCAGGTCTGTCCACCCGCAGGCGGTAGAGACACCTGGCATCTGGAACTCAGCCAGGTCCTGCAGCTCAGACCCGGCTGTGGAGGGAAGAAGAGAGGGAGGGAAGCTTGAAGGGGGCGAAGTGCCAGGTGGGAGGATGGCCGGGGGAGGGCTTAAGGTCCGCATCGCCTCTCCCCCTTCTCGCCCCACAGGATTCCCCTGGCACCCGACGCCTTCCGCCCATCACCCGCGCGCCTCCAGCCACCGCGCCTGCCCCCTCCCCAGCCCTGTCCCACGGACTCCGCGTGCCTCCCACACCACCAATAAAACGTGCTTTTCTCTCCTGACAGCGCTTTCTTGATCTCTCAGTCCCTCTGAGCGAAAGCCTGGGAGCCCCGTTGGCCCCGGCAGGGGGCGCCCCCACCCTTGGGAAAAGGGCGGGGAGGCCGGCAGTGGGCGGGGGCGGGGGTGGCCTGGATGGGGGCGGGCTCTCCGGGCCCCCATTGGCTACAGGCACCCCCAACACAGGGCTCCCCCCACCTTCCCCCCCAGTCTGTCCTGCTTCCAGCTGCCGCAGCCGCACCTTCGCTGCCTCAGCAGCCAGCAGCCCCCTGCTCCTGCTCAGCATGGCGACCCCAACCCAGACCCCTACAGATGGTGAGCGTGTGGCCTGGAAGTGGGCGCTCGGGCGGCGAGGGTGGGCTCCCGGATCTAAGAGCTTAAGAGTGCGCGGAGAGTCTAGTCCTGAAAAGGGAGGGGAGTGAGGAGAGGGTGTCGGCCCCTTCCCCAGCGGAGCCTTCGGTCACGCACCCCTAGAGGCCCCTTGAGGGCTCTGGGACACCGGCTCCCAGGCGACCTCGTCCGGTGCGGAATCTACAATTAGAGAGTGACAGTCCCAGGAGAAAGGGGGCACGGACAGGTTGCTATAGCAACCGGGTGGCTGGTCCAGCATAGTGGTGGTGGAAGTCGGAAGGAGATGGGCTTTGGGAACTGAGGAGTGCAGCCAAAGAGGTAAGATTTCAGGAGCATGGGCTGGACAACGGGAGGGGGTCCACATCCCTCTCAGTCCAGCACTGACGCCCGTGAGATCCGGAACAGGCAGGCTCAGAGTAAAGGGGAACAGCTAAAGAAGAGAGAAATGGGGGTGGGGGTTGACTCAGAGAATCTGAGAGAGACGGAAAGAGACCAAGACAGGCAGGAGATCTAGAGTCAGTGACACAAAGATCCAGAAAGATAGGTAGGAGACTCGCAGAGTGTCCGAGTGACGGGAAGACGCGGGGAAAGAGAGAAGCAGAGAGAGAGAAGGGACACCGAGACTGAGATGACTGTGGAGAGGGAAGGAGGGAAGGAGAAAGGAGCAGAAAGGGGCCCGCATGGGGTGGGGCCCAAACCACTGCAGTGACCCTCAAGGGTGGGAATGGCATGGTGGGACCCTCCTTCCCAGCCCACAGCCAGCTGTGGTTTCCAGTGCCAGAGGTGCACTTGGGTGTGCACAGATGTCCCTCCCGCCCTCATCCTGCAGCAGACCACTTATATTTGACACCCATTAACCCCGGTATTCACTCCCTTGAACACTCACTCTCACTGTCCCCCCAACAGTCCCCCATGGTGAGCTTCCTTCTGCTGAGAAGCAAGGGACCGAACACTTCAGTGGGGGAGGGGGCAGGGCCAGGGACGCTGAGGAGCCCCTGGCAGTAAAGGGAGCCCCAATTACACTCTGAATTTTCCTTCCCTTCCCCCTTTCCTAGCTGGTGGGGGCTGCTGCACTGAGCCATATCTGCAGAATGCGAAGCAGGGCGGGGTGGGGGGGCTGCAGAGGCTGGAAGCCACCCTAGGGAGAGGGGGCAGGGCTGAGCCAGCAGGTCTGGCGGGAGCCCAGGGCTTCTTTTCGCAGAGGTGGTGGTTAGCAGGATCGATGGCAGCAGACAGGCCGAAGTGGGAGGACAGACGCCTCAGTACCCCCCTTCTCCCAGTCACAGCATGAGAGGGGACCGCAGGTCTCGGGAAATCCTGGGAAAGGAAAAGCATGTTATGCATTGCAAGCTGCTTAGGGAAATGAATTAATGAATTGCTGAGGAGAGAAGGGAATGGAGGTGAGGCTCTTTCCACCTGCCAGAGAACAGGAGGGAGAATTAGGGGCAAACAGAAAGGGGGTGCATGAATGTACCTGGGCCTGGGTCCCTGTACCTGAGAGGGACCCTCAGCTTGGCCAGAAACCAGCCATGCAGGGCCCACAAGAGGAGGTGCAAAAGGAGAGAGTCAAGATGGGGCCCAACCCTCAACCCTCACACAGCACTCCACCCAGCCTGCAGTGATGGGACCCATCACCCCTCAAGATGCCCTGGTTGGCATAGCAACCACCTCCTTCTTGATCTCTCCTTGGCAACTGGCCAGAAGTAGTGCACATTCCTTCTTCTGCCTCCTGGCTCCACCCTTAGCCCAGCCACACCCTGAGAGTTCAGATTGCTGGGCCAGCAGGGACCAGCAGGAGCACCTGCACCCATGGAGGAGCCCAAGAGGATTCTGGGACTGGCACTCATACAGTGGGTTCTTGAGAACTTTGGAGGAGGGTGTGCGGAAAACCAGGAGACAAAAGTGAGATAATCCAACCTTTCCACCTTTGTTGCAGCCTCTTGCAGCCCAGAAGGGCCTCACATTTGTTCATTCATTCATTCATTTATTCACTCACTCATTCCAGGAAAATTCTTGGAGGGCCTTTTGTAAATGCCAGGATCAACAGCAGAGATGAGTCAAACAAATTTACCCAGCATCTGGTGGGGGAGCTAATACAGAGCCCAGGTGACTCTAAAACACCGTGTCCCCAGTTGGATGCTTTTGAGTACCACCTTCAAGATTTTGCCTGTATTCAAATGTCAAATGTTCCCTGCACTGCTACTTATTTAATGTTTTTACTTCAAAGGATTAACCTTTCTTTTTTCCAGTACTGGGCATTGGTTGAACGCTAGACCTTTGCACTGAGCTACATTCCCAGCCTTTTATTTGGGGACAGGGTCTTGCTCAGTCACTAAGTTGCCCTGGCTGGGTTCAAACTCTCAATTCTCCTGCCTCATACTTCCAGGATTAACTTTTAATACTTCATTAGCTTTATTTTATATTGCCACCACAAGTGTAAAATGAAGACTTTTTTTTTTTGCCTTAATTAAAGGCAAGCATAAAAACAAATCTTAAGCAAGTGACTTGACTTTTCTGGGTACAGCATCCCATTTTATGAAATGAGGAGGGAGATACTACCTGTGTCAGAGTTGCTGCTAAGATTAAATCTTAATATTGTAAGGAGCCTAGAAGCAGCTGGACATAGAGTCAATGCTATCCAATGTTGGCTAAATAAATAAGAAAATCCACCATTGTCATAAAATTCTACATAGATTTTGTTTCCTGCTGAAGACTCTGAGCACAAGCTTATTTTCTCTAGGGTAAGGGGGGAGACTAACAAGTGCTGGCAGCTATTAATGACACATCTGGACCAACCTAAGGCTTCCTCTTGGAAGACTGGATAGAGCCCTGAAAAGTGAGAACTAACACACTGCATGAATTAGTGCCACTCGTGGTCTTGCCTCAGAGACCCCTGTATGAGTCAGTTTAGGCTACACTTTGCTTTGGAAGCAAATAGTACCAGCAGCCTCAGTGGGTTAGGACCACTAGGTTATTTCTCACAGATGTTCCGTGTCACGAAAGGCCTCTCTACCAAAGAAAACTAGAGCAGCGGCCATCTTGAATGTTCAGGTCACCAGGCCAGAGACAAGAGAGAGCTCTTGCATGGGCACTTGGATGCTCCAGCCTGTAAGTGACAATGACACTTCTAATTACAGTTCATTGGCCAGAATTAGTTACATGGCCCCACATAACCTCAAGGGACCTATCCTTCTCTGAGGAGCCTGGAAGGGGGGAGAAGAACACTATGCCATCACTCTGGCACCTCTCTCCTAACTGCTCATGCTCTGCAGAATCCAGCTCCAGAGAAGATAAGACCTAATGAGAACTGCAGAGGAAGTAGAGGACCATCACTTCTGCAGTGGGAAGATGATCTGTGCTCTCCTGAAGGCAGATGGGGTTTGTGGCAGGGAGGTGAGAGATGAGAAAGGGGAGATCCACAGACTGTGTAGTGGTACTAGGGAGTGAACTCGGGGCCTTTGCATTGAGCTATATACCCAGCTCTTTTTATTTTTTAAATTTTGAAATGAGGTTTTGCTAAGTTGCCCAGACTGTGCTCAAATTTAAGATCCTCCCGCCCCAGCCTCCCAGAGTGCTAGGATTACAGATGTGTACCACCACTCCCCACAACACACCAGCATTTTACCTATGCACTAGCATTTCTGAAATCAGGGTGAGTCTTCTAGTGGATGAGTGTGTCTCATGTGTTTTGTGTGGTACATACACATCCGCACATACCAGGAATACCACTGCAAAATCCACGTCGAATCTTAACATTGCTGGTGTCTTAGAAATAAGTAATATAGGATATGAATCATCACAGCTCCTCTGCACTAGATTTTGTGGGAGGAGCAAGTGGAAGAGAGCAGGAGCAGATACCTGGGAAGATTTAGGGAGTGTTCAGGAGCAGCCATAGATGCAGGGGTCTACCAGTTGGACTGGGGTCTGTCAACCTCTGGCATCATATGTAAATGGGATTGCATCTGTGTTTTTCAGTCCATTGCTTGCATTAGATTTCTAAGCAGTCTAGGACCAGGACTGCCATGTATGGTCAAGTACATTGTACACTTTGCAGGGGATGGAACCGACTGATGGAATGAATGAGTGAGGGCTGGAATCTTTCCTATGCTCCACTTGTCAAGCCTGTATCCTGCCATGAGTCTATGTCATCCAGAGCAAGGGGCCTCTTTCTCTGATTTCCACAGAGAAATCCCTGTGGGTCCAGTGGCGCCATCCAGATCCTTTAAAATGTTAAGAAATTTAGCCAGGCAGGTGGTGCACATCTGTAATCCCAGCACTCTGGTAGGCCAAGGCAAGGAGGATTGCAAGTTTAAGCCCAGCCTGGGCAACTTAGTGAGATATTGTCTCAAAATAAAAAGGGGTGGGGATGTAGTGCAATGCTTGGCCCTGGGTTGAATCCTAGTATCCTCCACCAAACGTTAAGAAAGCTAGCATTGAAATATGTTTCCCCCTCTTTCTCCTGCCTTCCTTCCCATAGGTCCTGAGGAATTTGACCCATTTTTCTATGGTGAGTATCAGAATTTGTGATGGGGGCACCCTAGGGCTGGATGGAAGGGTAGTTGCAGGCTCCCACAGGCTACTGCTGAAGGCTCCAGCTGCAGCTATGTGATACATGGGCCACTGGCCAGGTGGCCACGTTGGTACAGTCACATCAGCTGCCTGTGTGGAGGGAGAACCCGATTGGGGAGGGAAGTGGTCTCATACTCTCTTGGAGCCCCTTTAATGCCCCAGGCACTTCAACGAGCACTTAAAATATGTTCTAATCGCAGGCAGGTGCACTGAAATCACTAGAGAAGCAGCCAGAGAACACCTTAAAAGCAATGACACTGAGCCCAGGTCCCCTGGATTCGAGTCCTGGCTTATCCATTCCCTAGCTGTGTGGCCTTGGGCAAGTGACTTGTCTCTCTGGGCTCTTCTGTAAACAAAGGATGGCAGTAGTGCCCACCTCTGAGGCCTGTGAAGAAGAGTTACCTAGATGATGCCTTTATACCATCTTCATGGCATCGAAGCTCTACTGCACTCTGGAGGATCTAGCTGCAGTTTCTTCTGCACATACTCCTCTTACCCATTTTTGCTCACTCACACTGTTCCTTCAATATGTCAATTTTCTCCCCACCTCAGGGCCTTTGCACTTGCTGCTCTGCCAGGAATTCACCTCCTTAGCATTCCCTGCAGCTGGCTAGGGTTCCTTTTCCTTCTTCTGGCCTCAAATCAAATAATGACTGCTTGCTAAGAGAGGCCCTCCCTGACTCCCTGGCAAAAGGAGCCACACCACAGCCAGCAATGACTTGGACTTTTGAGTATTTTTTTTTTTTTTTTTGGTTTGTGCAGTTTGTTGATGAGTGCTTAATCATAATATGAAAGTCAATTGCCTGAAGCCAAAGGCCTGGCTCACAGCTGTTACAGAATGAATGCTCCACAAATTGGCATTTCAGCAAATACTTACTGAGCACATGCTCTATGCCAGGCAATGTCCCAGCCTCTTGACGACACTGCAGTCAGCAATATGGGCAAGATTGCCTTCCCTCCTTGATCTAACACTCAGTAAGAGACAGATATTCAAGTAAATAAAATGAAAATTACTTATGAGACAAGACTGTGAGAGGAGAATAACTCTCATGAAGGAAAATAAAAGAGGGAATGGAATTAGTGTTGAGAAGATGGGAAAATTCTAGGTAGACAGAGAAGGTTGAATTGGCATCTGAATAAATCTCAGAAGTTCCTCAGGGAGGAAGCCTTGTGGCTATCTAGAGAAAAGCTTTTGGGTTGAGGGGATGGCAAGTGCAAAGGTCCTGAGGCACCTGATGCACTCTGAGAACATCAAGGAGGCCATTGTGGCTGGAGTAGAGGACTGAGGGGCAGAGTGGGTTGGACTGGGGCCTTGAGGACCCTGGTGAGGATCTTGGTGTTTTCCTGGAGTGCAGTGGGAGCCAGAGAGGGAGGGCTCTGAGCTGAGCAGGACCCAGTTGCTGTGGGAAGGTCCCCTATCGTTTGGAGGCAAGACCACAGAGAAACAGACTTCAGTAGTGGAGGTGGGTGACAATGGTGGACAGGACCAGGACCAGGACCAGGGAGGAAGCAGTTGCATGAGTTCATATGAGGGAGAGGGTGGGGGAGCAGGGTGGCGAGCAGAGAGCCCAAAGGGAACTAACTGATCCTGCCGCAGCCCTGGCTCTTGTCCTCCTGTGAGCCCACTGGAAGGGCATCAGCGTGGCCTGTAACATCCCGAGTTTGGGGCCCCTGGCTGGCAGCTCTGGGTGGGTGAAGGTTGAGGCCCATCGCCGCCCTGACCTCCCTATGGTCTTCCTAGACTATGCCACGGTGCAGACAGTGGGCTTGACTCTAGCCACCATAATGTTCCTGCTGGGGATCATCATCATCATCAGTAAGTCTGGCCCTCCCTGGGCTGCCCTGGCATCCCTGGGCACCTCAGGTTCTCTGCTGGCTTTTGTCTGCATCCTGTCCTCTGTCCCTAGCTTCTCGTTCTGTCTCCATGTCTCCCAACAGGCAAGAAGGTGAAGTGCAGAAAAGCAGACTCCAGGTCTGAGAGGTCTGGCCGCGGTGGGGAGAGGGGGGTGGCGGGGCAGCCTGGGGCCTCGGTGCTGCCCTGGTAGAAGGGCCCAGAAGGCCTGACCTGCCAGACCCTTGATGCTCTTTTCTCTCTCTTTTCCTCCACAGCCCCACCTGCAAGTCCTGTAAGTCGGAGCTTCCGTCCTCAGGTGAGGTGAAAATGCACATGTGTGGTCTGGGGGGTTGGCAGGTGGCAGCAGAAAGGGCAATCCGTATGGGGACAGCCACTGAAACACCAGAGCTTGGGCCTCAACTGAGGCGCAAGGGACAGTTCCGCAGGCGGCTGAGCCTCGCGCAGGGAAGACGTCCGGCCACCAGGGGGCAGCAGGACAGGAAACATCCTGAGTCCACAGTACAAAGACTCACAGAAACAAAAGGCATCAACCTCAAAAAGCAAGAAGAAACCCATTTCCCAAGGGAGAAAGGCATAAGCCCAGGAAGGAGGGACCTGGGTGGGAGAAGGAGGTCTGCCAGCCGGGATGGGGGACCCTGCCACAGGAATGTAGAATGCTTTCTAGATTTTATCTTTCAGCTGGGCCCATCTAGGGTGGAGATGAAGAGAAAGGAAAAGAAAGGAAAAGAGAGTGGTCTTCTGAATAATCAAATCAGAATAACAAAAAGAGAGATGGATAGAATATAGATTTAAAAATTCATGTTAGGGAGCTGGGGGTTTAGCTCAGTGGTTCTGCCGCCTGCCTCACAAGCTCAAGGTCCTGAGTTCGATCCCTGGTACCAAAACAACAACAACAACAACAACAACAAAAATCACCAAAAATTCATGTTAGGGAAAGTAGCTGTGGGGATGTGGGTCGTATGAGGCTGGCGGAGAAAGGCCGGAGATGTAGAAGAGGGATACGTGGTGTAGAAGGTGGAGATGGAGGTGGGCATGGAGGAGGTAGAAAGGGAAGTTAGGAGGGGATGGAAATGAGGGGTGGGGAAAAGGTGAGTGCAGGGCGATGGCAGGTGTGAGGGAAGAGAGGGTAGAGAATGCGGCGGGTGTGTGTGTGTGTGTGTGTGTGTGTGTGTGTGTGTGTGTTAGTTTTAATTATACAAAAATATCTTGACCTGTTTTTTTGTGGAACTGCATCCTTTCCAGGGACTTTTGAAAATAAATCAAAAGACAGGAATCTCTTTGCCTCTTATATAATTGTTATAACTAAAAAGGAGAGGGGCTTGAGGAAATTGGGTGTGGAACTGCAGATTTTGGTCCGCGTTCTTTTAAGGAAATTTGAGGACATTAACACTGGGCTTTGTGGGTGCTGGTGGGGTGCAGCGTGGGTGCTCGTGTCCGGCTTTGACACCTGGGCCCAGTTAGAATCTGTGCGGAATTCTGACCACCCCCACCCCCCAGCTGAAGGACGGTCTGCAGTGGGCAGAATGAACAGGATGCAAGACACAGGAAAGGCAGGAGGGCCTGGGAGGAGATTGGGGGTGAAGAAGGGAGCGGGGTACTCCCTTTCTGGCAAGAGGACACCAGCAAAGCCCAGGCTGGCGTCGAGCGCGGGGGCTGTTTCCCTCCTTGACTTCATTCTACGGGACAGACAGCAGCCACAGTAATCTGCCCACAGCGATCAGGTAGCTGGGTGCGAGCAGGCAAGAGGTCCCCAGTGCCGGCCCCTGAGTGACAGCCCCCAGGGGTCCGGCTTCCGGGACCTGGGGATTCGGAGCCGGAGGGCTCTGGGGAGGGGAACCGAGCGCTGACACAGCCCCTCCTCTTTCCCCAGCTCCTGGTGGCGGCGGGGTGTAAAACGAGCCCCGGGAACCTCCGCTGCTGTCCCCGCCTGACGCGGGAGCCTGAGGACCGGGTGAAGGCGGTGGGGACCCCAGCCCCGCGCCGGGGACGTTCCCCCGAATGAGCCGCCCCACCCACCCAAAGGCTGGAGCCGCTGCACCCCACTGTCCCTGCCCAGGCCTTGGCAATGACGATCCCCCAAAAAGCCTGTCCACACCCCAGACCCAGGGACTCAGGCCTCCAGCTCCTGGGATCTGGGAGTCCACCCCCAGCTCCCCGGGAACCCCGTGTGCTGCTCCCCCAACCTCCTTGTCTCCTTCCGGAGCATCCGTGCCCTGGCCCCCGGGTGTCCTCGTCTTGAGCTTAATAAATGTGCATTTGGTTTTTCGCCCTGTTCTGTCTGTGTGTTCTCATCTGTGGGCACACAAGGATGGGGGCTGCAGAACTGAACGGGGTCGCTGTCCCCTGCGTGCCCAGAGTAGTCCTCCTCCTCCGTCCCCAGGCCCCAGTCGCCTTCTCCTCGCTCCCACACCCCTCCCTCCACACCTCCGGAGAGGCCCCTCCCCCTCCCCCACCTCCGCCCGCCCCCGGCGGGGTGGGTGGAGGCCACCCCAGCCCCCCATCGTCCTCCGCGTCTCCCCCGCCTGCTCCCACCCGGGGCTCCGAAGCCAGGAAACCCAAGAGGAAATGACTGCGCCCGTCTGGGTCCCCGCCCGCCGCGCTCTCCTGGCCACACCCTCGCCTGGACGCTGCTCCCACTGCCCTGGCCCCTCGCGGCCGCCGCTCGGCTCCAGACCCCCGGCTCTGATGTAAGTCGCCCCTCGCTGCTCCGACGCCCCTTAGCCCTTCTTACCCGCGCCGGCTCAGGTGGGCAGGGGACCGGCCGGGCGGTGCCTCTCCGCCTCCCATGCATGCCCACTTCCCTCTGCTAGCCGGCCGCGCGGGTCCCGCCTCCTGCCTCAGTCTCCCCAGCTCTGCTCCATTCCTGGCACGCAGCCCCTTTCTGAGCTGCCCACATTCGGCTCCGTGCTATCTGCAGTGGCGCCGGACACCCGCTCACTTTTTCCCCTGAGATGGAGAGTGCATTACTCACCCTTCCTCTTGCAGCTCCTTGCAGCTCCGGCCCTGTGCCCCCAGGCAGTGGGGGAGCCCTCATCTGCTCGGCCCAGAGTCCCTCTCCCTTGCCCTGCCAGCCCTCCCGAGGTTCAGTGCGTGGCTGGGGGAGCAGCTTGGGGCATTTGTATCCTTGGCATCGCTGGGGGCCCAGGTGGGCCCGTGGCTTCTTGTGTTTTTTTTTTTGGATCTACAGGAAGAGGAAGGGGTGGAGGCTTGGGATCTCCCCCTCTGAGACCCACACTGTGCCCCAAAGGCTGCTTTTGGTCAGCCCTGGCAGCAAGGGGGCCCTAGAGCCAGAGGTGCCAGCTTCCGGGAGGAGGGAGCCCGGGCGGCAGGACCTCCAAGGGCTGCCCCAGGCGGTGCCTCAGCTACTCCTGCTCCTGCTCCTGCTCGCCCCACAGATGTTGCCCTCCAGTCATCTGTGTCTCCTCACCATCGTTGGCCTGATTGTGCCCACCAGAGGTAAGACCCTGCCCTGCAGCCCCGGGGACTGGTGAGATTGGATTCTCTATCTTATCTCCTCAATCCCCCTAGTGAGCCTGCGCCAGGAAGTGGGGACCCCTAGCCAGGTTTGGGGTTACACCCTCTCTGGATGCCTCAGAGCTTGGTGGTTGCTTCTAGAGAGTCTGCCTGGAGCCTTTCCTGCTGAGCACCCTCTGTCTCAGCTCCAAGAAGGACTCAGCCTGTTTGATTTGGCCAGGAGGTTGGTGTCAGTTTTCTATTAGGCAGCCAGGAAACCTGGGTTCTCAACACAGTGGCTCCCTGGATCTCCGGGTGATACGCTGTAAAGTGAAGGTGGGCCACTAGTCCAGAGAGTAGGCGCATGTCAACCTTGCCAGCAAAGTGTTCCTCAAAGGGGTCACTTCGCTGGCCTCTGCAGATGCCTTCCACAAGGCAGGTGGTGTGCCCCTTGGCTTGTGTGGGCATTGGCTGTTATACATACTGTCATGCCCGTTTTATGGATGAGGAAACTAAAGTTCAGGGCCAGAATTACAACTGCCCCGCCTTTCCCTTAACCCAGACCACTTGCTCCATTGAAAATGCCCCCATTTCTCTTTGGTTTTCCTGTATTCTTTCAGTTATTCACCTCTGGGTGTGATGGTGCATGCTTGTAATCCCAGCACTCAGGAAGCTGAGGCAGGAGATTGCCACTAGTTTGAGTCCAGCCTGAGATACATAGTGTAAGTTCAAGGCCAGCTGCCTTAGTTGGCTCCAAGGCAGAAATGCCACGGTAGAAGGGTCTAGCAGAGGAAAAGGTGCTCAACCCATGGCAGCCAGGAAGCAATGAGAGAAGGGAGGAGCTGGGGAACAAGAGGACACCCTTCCAGGCCCCGCCCCCTGGACCACTTCCAATCAGGCCCCACTTCCTAGCCACATTCAGCTGTGAATTCAATGACCTTGTTGCAGAAATTTAAAAAACAAAGAAAGAAAGGTATTCATTAAGTGTCTACTACGCAGCATTTCTGAGCACCGATGGAAAAAAGCAGTAGATATTATAAGGTCAAAGATAGACAGTAACCAACAAGTCAGCAAATTGTGTAGTAGTCTAGAAGGTGATAGCACTCTGGGGAAAATAAAGGAGAGGAATGAAGGTTGTTCAAACAGGCTGCTGTCAAGGAACGCTTCCCAGAGAAGGATGACACTGGGGCAGAGGGAATGAGCCATGCTGCTACCTGGGGCATGAGCTTTGTCCTGCATGGCTGGGTTGGATAAGCCAGGGACCGAGTGGAAAGAGGAGGAGACAGAAAGGTGATGGAGACCAGAGGGAGGGGCAATGGGCCAGTTGAGACCTCAGCCTGGGCAGGGCTCAGAGCCCAGAGGGCCTGCCCTGACTCAGGTGGGCACAGGCTCCCTCTGGCTGCAGGGGGAAGCACACTGGGGAGGCAGGGCCAGAGCAGGAGACCAGGGAGGAGGCTGCTGGAACTTCTGGGTGAGAGGGACAGAGACTGGAGCAGGGCAGTGGATGTGTTCAGCACTGACTCTGTGTGTGTGACACGTGGGGAGACTGTTTTCCTACTCAGTCTCCTTTCACCCTCTCTGTAGCCCTGTGAAGTAGATCCGGTTATAATCCCCACTGTGCGGACAAGGCGACTGAGGCTTGCTCCAGGTCCCACGGGAAGGAAGTGGGAGCAGCATTTATAACCAGGGTCCTGGCTGGCCCTAGCACCAAAGGCTTATTTATTAGACCAGCCCACAAGGATGGGGTAGAGAGAGGGGGCTGAAGGAAGGTCCCCAGGGTGTTATGGTGTAGATCTAAAATGTTCCCCCAAAGCCTTGTGTGTGTGGAAGGTGACTGGATCTTGGGATGCTCTACTCATCAGTGGATTCATCCACTGGTGAGTTCATAGCTGAACGTGCCTAGGAGGTGGGGCCTGATTGGGGCGTGGAGGTGGGTCACTGGGGGCGTGGCTTGAAAGGGTTTATTCTTTTCCCCAGCTCCTCCCTTCTCTCATTACAGCTGGGCTGCCATGGGTTGAGCATTTTTTCTTCTGTTAGGCCCTTCTACTATGGCATTTCTGCCTTGGATCCAACCAACCGTAGATAAAACTGTGGCCAAAATAAACCTTCCCTCTTTTAGGTTGCAGGTGTGGGAACTCTGTCCCAGGGGCAGGAAAGTAGCTAAGACATGTATGGGGCATGAGCATAACGTACAACACTTCCAGGATCACAGATTGATACAGTTGAATTTAAGTGGCTCCAGAAGTAGACAGGACCCATGGAGTGGCCCCCAGTGTTTCCAAAAGTTGGTCAGAATGAGAGCAAAGGTGAGAAAAAGGGACCAGAGGCTCCCTCCTGATCTCACCTTTGATTCTCCAGGACACGGATTGGAGAACGTCACATCCCTTTCGACGGTGGATCCAACTACTCTGAACACTCATGTTTTAACACAAGTGCCAGGTGAGGAAGGGGAAACAGATCTGTCAAGATAAATCTCAAACTTGGCCCAAAGTGGAGAATCTATGAACTTGTGTAACTAAAAAAAATCCCAGGATAGGCCTTCAGGCATGGCTTAATCTAGGGGCTATCAGGGAAAGCACCCCCTCTTAGTTCTGTTTTCTCAGTATTGCCTTCATTGTCAGTTAGCTTCTCCTCCTATGGGGCCAAAATGGCCCCCAGAGGTCTACTGAGTATCCAAAAGCAAGAGAATTTCTACCTCCCCAATCCATCAGATGTCCCAGAGTTGAGTGTCATTGGCCAGCCTTGGGTGATGTGCCCACCTATGAGCTGATCATGTGAGGACAGGCACAGATGACTGATTGGGTAGGCCTGGGTCCTATGACAACCTCCAACAGATGGTACCAGCCCCACTGAATCAGGGAGGATGCTCCTCAAAGGAGATGCCAGGGCTCTTATTGGATGGAGCAGGTGGGTGCTGGTTCGTGGTTAAAGGTATTTGGAAAACTGAGCTGAACACCAACCTAGGAAGGACTTCTCCGAGTCTTAGTAAAACTAACTGGCAACAAGATGCCCAAGAAGGAGCCCTTAGCATGGTTGATGTAGGAGTCCAGGTCTTGAGGTAGGGGAGATCCAGGCATCAAGATTGAGGTCTTTAGCAAAGTAATGGCTAGATTACTTCAGTCATTTCATTACATCAAAACCAAGATGCTATGAGAATCCCCCAATCTTTATCTGTGGTCTTTCTCTACTTTTCTTCTCTCCCTAACTTTCTGTTTTGGGATGCCAGATGCAGACCACCTAGAAGTCCAGTCCACTCCTCCGACCTCCAGTGGGCCTGCTGATGGTGAGTGGGCAGGGGTAGAGGGCAGGGCCGAGTCCCCGCTTCCTGTGCCGCTCTGGATTTCTGTCTGGTCACTTTAGTCCTGACTCCCCTAGCCCCCACCCCTGCTCTGTGTCCCCCAGTTTACTTTGTGTTGGAGCATCCAGTCAACTCAATTCAGTTCTAAAAGACAAAACAAAACACGCTTTGAAATTGTAAATTATAACATGCACATAGACAAGTACAAAATCCAGAAGTCTACAACTGAACTATTTACCCCAAATTGAACACCAATGTCACTACTGCGAAGGTCAAAGAATAGAACTTTGGAGACAACCCTAGAAACTCTTCCCATTCTTTCTTTCTATTCTCTGTATCTTCATTTTTTTAAAAAGTTTTCAAATAATTTTAACTTTTTAAGAATATAATTCAGGGCTGGGGGTTTAGCTCAGTGGTTCCGGCCCCTGCCTCACAAGCGCAAGGTCCCGAGTTTGATCCCCGGTACCAAAAAAATAAAATAAAATAATACAAAGAGGGCCCCCATAGGGGCTGGGCACAGTGAGCAAAGTCACGCCCTCCTGATGAGCACAGTGGTGGCTTTCAGGGCACATGAGCAACCTTGTGCTTTCCCCTTACACAAACACCTACAGCACTTACTATGTGAGGGGCACAGGTTCCAGTGTTGTACCCGCATCACCTCCTTCAATCCTCACCCAAACACTATGAGATCAGAGTAACCATTATCTCCATTTTACAGTTAAGGAAACAGAAACTCAGAGGAACTTCTCCGAGACCCCACAGCAAGTTGGGCACACAGCTGAGTCAGAGACTGAGACCCAGCCACCAATGGGAACCAGTGCTTTTTTTCTGGTGACGGATCCAGGGCCACAGGCCAGCAGCAGGGAAGGTAGAGCATGGGGCTGAGCAGAGCAGCCTCCAGTTTTTATTTTATTTGATTCCCTATCTAAATCAGCATTTCTCATGTCCACTGCTCAAACCACCTGTTTCAGCTGCAAGTAGATTTTTAAAAATTGTTTTGATTTGTGGTCAAAGGTGTTTGGGAAACTATGGGTTAAACATATTTGTTTATGGGAGGACCTCTCAGAGCCTCAATAAAGCTAATTTTCACCAAGCATCCATAAGAGGGAGCATCCTAGGGACTCTTTTGTTCAGTTCCCTTCTCCGGGCTGATGCCAGGAAATGGGGCTATGGATGGTTCCTTGGTATCTGTCTTATCTGTCTTCTTCATGTTAGGGCAGGAGGTTTTCAGTTGTGAAATACAAAACACTCGATTTGAAAAAAAACATCAGATGTATTGACTGTAGAAGTTCTGTAGACCCTAGGGGAATGCCATTTCAGGCAGAGCTGAATCAAGGAGCTTAAGCATCATCATTATGACTGCATTGCTGTTGTCTTCAGTCTCAAAAAAATTGAAAAAAAAAATAGAAAGAGCTGAGGGTAGCACAGAGGTCCTGGATTCAATCATATATGTGTATATATATATATGGAGAGAGAGAGAGAGAGAGAGAGAGAG